>OX451741.1:1422993196-1423275657 GCA_948472305.1 Vicia faba | reverse complement strand
TAATTGCAAACTACTGACCACAAGAGCTTCCAATATGATCCATCATCTCGCGTTACTCCTTTGCGAGATATCAAATCTTCAAAGCTTTAACTCGGCCGAACCCACTATTGCGAAGTCTTAAAAAAACCTACAAATCTACCAAAGATCTTGGAGGAAAAAACCATAGCTTTTTCTGGATGAAACCCCCCACAATTCTCAATCTAATATTCTCGGTTACATAAACCTAATTGGACATTATCGAGCCACGTCTAGATGACACCCCAACAAAAAATGATTATGTGTAGTTTGTTATTGTGTATGCATAAGTTGGAGGTTGAAGATGAAGAGAAATGATGGTAAGTATTTATAGTTTCATCAAGTTGAAATGAAGCATGTATGATGTATTTATAGTTGTGGAAATTTGGTGGCAAAGAGGGAAACTTCAGAATTAAAACAATTGAGAAAATTTGACCCAAATATTAGGATGTGTCAGCATGAAAAGTGGGTGCACCGACACATAGAGTTAAAAACTCCAGTATGTGCTGACCTGAAATGTGTTATGTGCCGACTATTGTACCCCAAAATTTTCTCTCCCATTATTCTCAAGAAATTCTTTCAAGGCTCCTCAAAAACTCAAGACACTCAAGGGTGACCAACTAGATGCTCCTCATAAGCCCAAAGGTCTACAATTAGGGTTTGGAGTTTTGTCAAGGAATTTTGGGTTCCAAAGGTCTCAAGTGGCTTCCATGGTTCTTCATAGGTCCTCAATAAGGTTCACAACAAGTTTTAAGTCCTACATCAAAAGTTTGCTCAATCAATGGCTCAAATGTTTGAAAATAAATTGTATTGGTCAAAAAGTCAACTATGGTCAACATACAGTCAAACTTAAAGATTTTTGGTCAACATCAACATTTTGAAGTGATATTAATCATTTTATCAAGTGTTGATCATGATTACTCAAGGAAAGTCCTCAGATCATCAAAAGTCAAGAATTGCCAAATTAGGGTTTCCTTAGGAGAAGTCAACTGAACTTTGACCAGGCATAACTTTCACATGCTTCATCAACTTTTCCCAACAAAAGCCCATTTTTAATAAAATTCAATTATCTACAACTTTTATTTTATTCTCAAGTCCAAAAAATTCTTCATTTGGAAGATATGATCTAGTACATTATAGGTAATTTTCAAAAGTCAACAAAAGACACTTTTTGTCAAGGCAACTTACATCAAGATAATATCTCCAAATGAAAAAATGATCAAAAGAGAAAGTGTAGAGGACACCTTGAGCTTTAAAAAATTCAAAGATCATATTCAAAATATGAAAATTGAGCAAGTTATGAGGTGCACAAGTTGGGAAGTTTTCAACAAATGCATGAAATCTCAATTGAGCAAATTTGTGATTTTAGGTTATTGGGCCTAAACGTTTTAAAGTTAAAACATACTAATGACATATCCAAGAGCCTCTAAACCTATCCATGCATTATTTTAATTTAATTTCTATTTATTTAATTTTTATTCATTTAAATACAAAAGAAATATAGTGAAATATCAAGTAAATGGATCAGTGCTTAAGTGGACTTCATTTGGATCATTCAAGGGCCCAATAATTCGTGCAAGATACACACAAATGGTCCAGGTTCATTGCAAGTTCAAAAGGGCAAGAATCACTCATAAATGGAAATTTCTTAATGTGTTGGATTTTTGTCTCATGGCCATGAATGAGTTGTTTCCTTGCCATATTAATTTGTTTCCTTCCATTCCTTTATTTAAGCATAACAATGCAAGCTTAAAAAACCACGACATAACTATATAAGAAAGCTCTACCAAACTCTCAAAAAATTTCTCAAAAGTTGCAAAATTTGTAACTATATTTCCAGGCGCTATCATTCCAAACAAGTGATCAAATCACATACCTGAGGCTTCCAGGAATTGAATCAAGCTCATAACCAAGCCCTTCCACATCCATAACTCTCACATCTAATCATACCGGTTTGGTAAAATATCTTGATCTTAAACTCTTTAATCACGTAATTTAAATCCATGCTATGCATACATTCATGCTATTGGTGATATCTGGATTAGAACTAACGTGTTACATGCATGTTCGGACGCAGGGATGAGATCGTGCCATTTTTAGGGCACGATCTGAGTTTATATTCACATCATATGATACAGTAGCCATTTGCTTACTTTAAGCTCAGATTCGAACTCAGGATGTGATTTTGTGTAAGGTAGACCTCCTAGTTTGCCTCAAATATTCCATTCACGCGGGTTTTCATAAATAAGTCACCGGAGAAGAAGGAGTTAACCACCGTAAGGGGTGGTCTGACTCTGACGAGGCTCGCGTGGCTAAAAGAAATAATATGATTCGTCCATTCAAATAATCAGGGCCCACAACAGACGCGCGTATTTGCTGACTTAGAATTAGCTAGCGGTTTCATATTATAATATCATTAATTCATTGTACTAACGGATGAAACACACTACCCAAGTGGCAACACACGCGCACTTAAGGCATACCCCTGCCAGGTCCTGGGTTTGATCCAGGAAGGAAGCAAATTTTCATTTTTCTCTCTAACCTTTGTTTTGCAGATCAACAGGCGCCTGGGCCCTATTGCTAATGGGCCCGGGACTTCAGATCTTCACACCCCCCATTTCCTTTTGTAAACGCATGGGTCTAAGATACTGGGCTTAGGTGTTTTCTGACTTTGCACCCCCTAACTTTTTTTCTTTACAGCAGGCCCATTTCAATTTTCCTTATTTTGTTTTAACTAATATTTATTTTTTTAATCAGTTTTATTTTTAATAAAAAATTATAAAATTAAATAAAAAATTATAATTAGGATTTAATTAATTAAACTTTATTTTTATAATAAAATTAATTAATTTAATCATTTGAGTTTATTTTGTGAATTAAAATTCAATTAGAATTAGGTTTATAATTCCATTATATTTACAAAAAAACAACAAAAACATTTTTCTACTTAGATTATTTTTAGGTTTTACATCTTCCCCTTTTTTCATTCTCCGCGCGTTATTTATTTCTTCCACATTATTTATTTTCATGAATAATTGTAATTGCTCAAAGGGATGTAATAGTTTAAAATAAGACTTTTTACATTTTTATTTCCCCCATTTTGGTTTGTATTTCCCCCATCCCGAAGCGATGTAATGGCGTAGTTTAAATTCTGTCTTTTATTTTCCACACTTGTATATATTTAACTGCTAGATGTATTCTAATAGGTTTACATGACAAGATTTAAAAGCAAAGACAGAAAACTTAACATCCAAGATAAATATAATTGAAACACAATACACTTCGCACACGCGCACCTCTAAGATACCACCACTTGTTGCCTTCATAAAAATAGTCATGTCCCTCGAACATGGGACACTTTAGCAAAGACGCTCAGTTAAAAAGACCGTAGTTCCTTGATGACCCTTTGATGATGCCTTCGGTAAACGATCGAGTCTCTTACGATAAAATTGCTAAAGTGCCCTACGAGTTGCCTTTATGACTGTACGATGAACGTGCTTGTCCCTTTAACATCTAAAGATAGGGCTTCCTACTAACTAATGGTAGGATATCACTATCTAAAGGAAAATAGGAAAAGAACAAATAACATTCGAGTAGGTAGACCTCTTATAGTTGCTTGCTCATAAAAACAAACAAAACAATTTTTCACACATACACAAACTCTTTTCTAAATATTTTCAAAGATAAAAAACACTTCGTATACATTCTCAATGATACGAGAAACATTACAAAGTTTTCCGCACTAAGGCGACTTTTCAAAATATTTTTCAAAATACACTTACACAAAAAGCATTTTTAAAAATGAGCTAGAAACTAAGAGCCCATAGATAACTACGGATGGAAAGGATGCTAATACATCCCCTTTCCATAACCTACTCCCCAAACTCAGAATCTTTAAAAAGGTACTTCCTATTCTTTTCACCCTTTCCTTTATTGGATAAAAGAAAAGTCGGTGGTGTGATACGGTGGTAGAACTGACTGTTAATATTGGTTACTACTGGTTTTGAGTTTTTTGTTTGCAAATTTACGGTAAGCAAGAGTAGCCACCATTTTTTATTTGCAAATGTACGGTTTGCAAATGGCCCAATTGTCCAGCGTGCGATTCAATGAAGCCTGCCTCTGAGGGTCCACCATGGGGGTGAATTATTGGGCGCTGGATCTGGATCTGAGATGATCCCATGGTTGGATCTGAGGGCGCATGATGGTCTTGTTAAGGTGAGGCGCATGTGATCATGCAAAGTATGTTAGGAAAATAAAATAACAAGATGCTTGGACCTGGGATCGAACCCAGGTCCTTTCTCTCACCAGCGCTGCCTTTTACCATCTATGCTACATGACTCATTCGTTAACATAATAAACAAATAATAACATAATATAAGCAGGGTGGCATGCCCAGAAAAACGCGCCAATATTCAAACCGGCCAGTGGGAGTCAGCCACATCACTCATCTTCTCCCCAGAACTGTCATTTTTGACCACATTTTTACCTACAGACTGCATCCGTTTTTATAGCTTATAACAACGGACCAAGCATCACTAAAGCCCCTGTAAAAATAAAAATTCTCAAAATATGCAATATAAATTAATGGCGAGGCTATGAATCAACTCGTTTTGGTCCCCTGAACACGATGATGGCATTGGTTTGTCCCAATTATATCTAAATCAGAAAGCCCAGATTTGAAGCTTAGAACCCTAGCAATGGTATCCTTTGATCCCTGCACTTAAAACTCAATCAATCAAATCATAAATCATCGAAACCTTATGTTAAACAAAAATGCATAATTAAATTTCGTTGAAAACGTATGTATGCATGTAATCAAAAATAAAAAAAAGTTGGAGAACCGAGTTATGGATTTTACGATTCTGAATGTTGTGGTCACTTGTGAAGGTCTGGAATTGATCAGAGGAACTCACTGAAGCTGTTTGTGATCTTGGAATGGCTTGAATCAACCTGTGGAGGAATATGTGATCATCACTTTTCTTCCAAAATTTGCAACTTTGTTCTTCAGTTTTCACGACCAAATTCTTGTTTTTTTTTGCTTTTTGAATGTTATGGACATATAATAGACTGATTTAGGTTAACAAAATTTGACTATATCTTCACACATTATTGAGATTTGATTGGATTTTGTTCCTTGCATTATTTATTTCTAAAACAAGCCAAATCATGATCTTTTCCAATCAATTATCTCTTTCACAATTTGGATGATTTGCTAGCTGTTCATTGACTCATAGTATGCTCATAAAATCAAATCATGTATTTTATTTCATTATTCTACTATTTAAATTGATTTATTTTGATTTAAATGGATAAAAAATCAAAATAAATAATAAAAATAATAAAATAATAGGTGGATGAGCTCAGGGGTCGTGGGCCCTCTTAGGAACAAGTTTTAAACAATAAAACACGGGCCCATTTGGAAAAAAAGTCATTTTGATCAATGTTGACTTCATGCACATTTCCAAAAATTGGTCAACTTTGACAATACATATCTCCCTAAATTTTAACCCTAAGAGGGTTTTCTTGGACTTTTTAGAAATCTTAGGATGTCCTCTAAACAACCCTTTTGGTTTCATCTCAATTGGGTCTTTCATGTTCATGTAAGAAGCTTTGACCCAAAAGGTGTTTTTGTTAACTTTTTGAAATGACCTATAATGTCTAAATTTATATCTTTTCATGAGTGCATTTCTTCAACTTTAGAGATGAAGAGGAGTTGCAGGTAATTGGATTCTCTTCAAAATGAGCCTTGGATGAGAAATTTCTGATAAAGTATGAGAAAGTTATGCCTGGTCAATGTTTGGTTGACTTTTCCTACAAAGACCCTAATTTAGCAACTTTTGAGTTTTGATGGATTAGGAGCATTCCTCGAGGAATCATGGTAAACCCTTGATCAAATGATGGATATCACTTCAAAATATTGATGTTGACAAAAAATCTTGAAGTTTGACTGTATGTGGGTCACAGTTGACTTTTGACCTAGTATAGTTGATTTTTAGGCATTTGAGCAGTTGACTGAGCAAACTTCTTGTGTAAGGCAGAAACTTGACATGGATGGTCTTGAGAACATATTAGGACCATGGGAAATATTTTAGGCCTTTGGAGCTCACCCATCTTGATGAAAATGGAAACCCTAGTTTAAGGCTTATTGTCTTAGGAGGAGAATTTGTCTGGTCAATCCTTAGTCAACTTAAGCAATTAAGGACCTTTGTGTAAAATGAGAGGGAAAATTTTGGGGTACAACAACTTCCCTTGTTCAATATTCTTAAACCTGAGGATGTAGATTGGCTGGTCTGTCTTTCGTGATCTGAAGGTGGAAGATGATTGAACAATAGAGTGCCCAGAAATTTGCACACGCATGAAGTAATATTGATTGGTGATATCGGGTGGGCTTACAGATTCCATTTGGAAGTCGAAGGAGAATCTTTAAATATGGGCTTAAAGATGCCATCCAGAAAAGATATCGACTGCATAAAAGATTCCTTTGCGAGAATTCCTGTAACCGCCATTGAGGAGAACTTCACCGGGGAATGTTGATTTATGTCTTGGGAAATAGAGGCTAGGAGCTTTGGTTGTCCGCTACTCTACTGGGGAATTAACTCTTGATTGACCGTATCTGGCTGGGTCCAGGTCTTACAATGCTGTAAACTGTTGTCTGGAGATAAGAGAGAAGGAACCCGGATAGTAGGGTTACTTTGAAATGAAAGCCTGGGTAGTACGGATGTGAGAAGGAACATGGATAGTAGGGTTACTTCGAAATGAAAGCCTGGATAGTAGGGCTATGAGAAGGAACCTGTATAGTAGGGTTACTTCGAGATGAAATCCTGTATAGTAGGGCTTATGGGAAGGAACCTGGATAGTAGGGTTACTTCGAGATGAAAGTCTGAATAGTAGGGCTTATAGGAAGGATCTTGGATAAGGTTGCTTCGTGATGAGTTTGGGTAAAACTATATCTGAACCGAGAAGGAACCTGGATAGTAGGGTTACTTTGAAATGAAAGCCTGGGTAGTAGGGCTGTGAGAAGGAACCTGGATAGTAGGGTTATTTCGAAATGAAAGCCTGGATAGTAGGGCTATGAGAAGGAACCTGGATAATAGAGTTACTTTGAGATGAAAGCCTTGATATTAGGGCTTATGGGATGGAACCTGGATAATAGGGTTACTTCGAGATGAAAGTCTGAATAGTAGGGCTTATGGGAAGGATCTTGGGTAAGGTTACTTCGTGATGAGTTTGGGTAAAACTACATCTGAACCGAGAAGGAACCTGGGTAAGGTTGCTTCGTGAGGAGTTTGGGTAAAACTGCATTTGAACCGAGGAGGAACCTGGGTAAGGTTGCTTCATGCTAAGTTTGGGTAAAACTACATTTGAACCGAGAAGGAACCTGGGTAAGGTTGCTTCGTGAGGAGTTTGGGTAAAACTGCATATGAACCAAGAAAGAACCTGGGTAAGGTTGCTTTGTGAGGAGTTTGGGTAAAACTGCATCTAAACCAAGAAGGAACCTGGATAAGGTTACTTCGTGAGGAGTTTGGGTAAAACTGCATCTAAACCGAGAAGGAACCTGGGTAAGGTTACTTCGTGAGAAGTTTGGGTAAAACTGCATCTAAACCGAGAAGGAACCTGGGTAAGGTTATTTCAGGATAAGTACGTGTAAAACTTCAGAAGGAACCCGAGTAAGGTTATTTCGGGCTAAGTTCGTGTAAAACTTCAGAAGGAACCCGAGTAAGGTTACTTTGAAATAATTCCGTGTAGGGCTATGGGAAGGAATTTGGATTGTAGGGTTACTTCGTGATGAGTTCGTGTGAAACTTTATTTGGGAATGTATGAGAAGGGACCCGTGTAAGATTTTTCAGGATAAACCCATGTGAAGCTGCATTTAGGAGAAACCCGTGTAAGATTGCTTCGTGACGAACCCGTGTAAAGCTGCATTTGGTCGCGTAGATAATTACTCTGTTTAGTTTTAGGAGCTAATTCTGGACCTGCTGGAAATTGTTGATGATAACCGTCTTTCCTGAAAAGGTACAGGATTAATTATATGTGATGCATGAAATGCATTGTGTGATGATGTTCTCAAAATAGATGAGATTATGATGTATGCAATATGTGTGCGCATGTCATGATGTATGAACATGAAATGCTATTGTGACATATCCGAGTTTGGGAAAATAAAACCCTGACCGCTGCTGGAGAGTACTGGAAATTGACTTCCTGACCGTCGTAGAAAAAGTGGTTCTTCTACTTTCGCTGGGGATGGCGAACGAAGATGACTATGCCGTGGATTTACTCCTTTTCTGTTTGTGAATATTCTCCCGGGGAGAGACTCTGCTTGAGAATAACTCTGCGGGGGACTAACTTTGTCTAAGAGAGGAGATGCTTGGCTGAACGATTTTGCCGATTCAGAGAAATAAACTCCGCTGGGGGATGAATTTCCGTCGCTGGAGGAACAACCTCTGTTGGGGATTGAGCTTCTGTATTCAGAGAAATAAACTCTGCTTCAGAAAAAACTTTATGAACCGCTTGTGATTATAGAATTTAGTTGGGGAATATAGACGTCGACTCTCTGAAGGAACTTTGCTGGGGAAAGTAACTCTTGTTTGGGGAAGCCGATGATAAAGCTTTAGTCGCCTCTACTCTATAGGGAGTGTAGATATCACTGGGATGCATGCTGAGGATACGACAATGACTTTGCATTAGGACTTTTCTGCCCCTGTACCTGCTGGAGAAAGTACATGCGGAGGCTTTGTGGGTAGCTTGAGTGTTACCCCAACTCATGAGGTGCTTGGTAACTTCTGATCAGAATGATAAGTCTTCTAATGATAGGCAAGTGACAATATGACGGGACATAGTCGTACACTTTAATCCCTAACTTTTGCCTGAACAGTCTTTTCAGATTTTCAGTCCACCAGGATACCCTTTTTTGCCCAAGCTGCCTTTTCAGGATTTCGACCTGCCGGGTGTACAAATTTTTGTGTTTATTCCTAATTTTTTTGCCTAGGCCAATTAACCTAGCGGGTCTTTGTTCATGCATAGTATTTTCTGACTATGTCCATGTTCTCAGGATGTAGGGAGTTGTCACTATCCATAGTGTTGTGTGGTAGTACTGTCAAAAATGTTTTCTTGATGGCACATGATTCGTCGTTGGAATGCGTGCGTAATGCCCCAAGTGATTCAGATGGAGATCTGCCTCTGGTTATTTGGAACTGTTGTACCCCAAAATTTACCCTCTCACTTATCAAGAATTTTCTCACAAGATCTCCTTGGGCTCAAGACTGTACTAGGGTTTGATCAGCTCAAGACACCTCCTTATGCACCGATGACCAAAATTAGGGTTTGAGTTTGCAAAAGGATTTTTGAACTTCCAATACCCCATATGAATTTCATGGATCATTATGGACCCCAAAGATTACTCATGACAAGCTTCAAGCCTTGGATCACACTTTTGATCAGTCAATTGAGCAGTTGACCTAAAAATCAGTGGTATTGGGGAAAACGTCAACCATGGCCAATTTACAATCAAACCACATAATTTTTTATCCACATCAACATTTTAAACTTATATTTATCATTTTATCAAGTTTGGAGCATAATTCCTCAAGAAATTTGATCAAATCTCTAAAAGGGCAAAATGGTCAAAATTAGGGTTTTGACTGGGAAAGGACAATTTCTGATTTTTAACCTAGAAAATTGGCAATTGGTTTAAGGAATGATCTAAAGAGTCCAATTTCATCATTTTTACCTAATGACATGATTCAAAACATTACAAATCCATTGGATTGACAGATGAATTTTGTAGTCAACTGTATACTGAAAAGTCAAACTTTGACTTTTTGGTCAAATTTAAGCACCAAAGATCACAATTCATCAAAACATGTCAAAATAGGAAACTTATTCATCAAGAAATCAAGAAATTAAGATTTCATTTTGAAAAGTCAAAATTTCTAAACTTAGAAATTTTTCTAAGTGTCAAAAGTTTCTTATTTTTTTCATAACTTTGAGCAATTTTTTCATTATGATGCAAGATGATTCAAAGGAAACTTCCAACATGAAAGTTGTAGATCTCCATGAACTCTAGAACTTTTCTTCACCCAACTTCTTCCAAAAGTGTTTGGATTTCAAGTTATAATTTTATGAATACATGCTCATGAACTAAAAAAGACTTAGTGAAATTTTGCCCTAGTTAGGCAGATTTTTGACCTAACTTCATGGCAATTTTTCATATAGTTCCAAGGGGAATATTCAAAAGAAATTCAAAGATGAGTTGCAGAGAACATTTCAAGCTTTCCAAAATGTCCTAGAACTCCTTGAGATCATTCTTGAGTAGGGAGAATCGAAGAGATGATGTTGGTGTTTTGTCACTTGAACTACAAGGCATTTTGTGATGAATAAAAATCCAATTTCTAACCTATGCTGCAAAATCTTGTTTTGTAGGCCTCTAAACCTCAAGATCTCTCCATAATAAGAATATTACACTTTCTTTTGAGCTATTATCCAAGTGTTCCAAGCATTGTCCAAGCCAATTTGCCATTTTTGGAAGAAAGTTACCATTCTACTCTTGAAAAGTTGCTTTTATCACAAAGTCAACTTGTCTTGAGCTTCTAACTAGTTCTTTCTACACACACAACCCCTATAATCCAAAATCAAGGTGTCTAAGGTTTGAAGAAGCTCAAGACATGCTTGTACAACATTTGAGATTTGTCATTTCACTTTTCTTCAAAAGCAAGTTATAGAGCCATAACCCTAGGACTCAGAAACCTGGAGTGATTTTATGCTCTAATCTTTTCCATACATATTAACAAGTTTATTGCAAGCTAAGGCACGATTTCAAGCATCTTAAAACTCTACAAAACACCCTTGCTGCACAAGACTGCTCAACTTGACAGTTTTGAGCAAAAAACTCTCCATCTCCATTTCCACTCATGCGTTTTGATTCTTAATCATTCAAACACCTTACATACATCATACACAAGTGATCCAGGCCCCTGTTTCAAGACTGTAACCCCTTCATCACTATCCACCATTTTCAAATATCAAGCTTGCAGGTTGACTTGAGTAGGGAGATTCAGGGACTTTCAAAGCAAAGTAAGAGTTGGAATACACTCAAGGAGGTCCAGGCAAGCTAAGCAGATCATCAGACCATCTCCAAAGTTGCACAAACTCCATTCACGACTCCAACTGCAAGAGGTAAGTTTTCAAACTTCTATCTCTTCATACAAGCATCATTTGAGTTTTATTTGTAAAGATAAAATGTAGATACCATTGCCACGAAGCTGTACATATCCATAGTTTACATTTATATGGCCTGAGCTTAGAAAATTTTAGGGTTGAAGTTTTCTGCAATTTTTAGGTTTTGAATTAGGGCTAGCAAAATTCTCTTTCATCTTTGATTGCTAGCTTAAGTTGTTTATATGTTTGGATTCATGGGAAAAAATGCCACAACTTTCATGTTTGAACTTTTCATTTTTGTTGAGAGATGAAGAAGATACTGGTCCTTTGGCTGGAGGTTGAAGATGAAGTCTTCAGAACACGTTTTGCCATACATATTTATTGTTTCGTTTGTATTAATGGATGTACAGCCACCCCAGTGGCAAAGGTAGCGCGCGTGTGTATGGAAGGTCTTGGGTTCGATACCCAGCGCTACCTTTTGCCATTATTTTTCAGCATTTTTTCCATTTTTGTTCAATTAGGCGCCTGGGCTTCCGATGAGTGGGCCTTGTGTTTTTTTTGCTGACTCTTAAGTCCTGCTTTACTTCAGCACCCCCTGGCCCATTTCTATTCATTTATTTCATTTTTCTTTTTAAATATATTTTCTAAAATACTAAAAATCATAAAAAAATATAAAAAATAGAAGATTTATATTTTGACATAATTTAAATATTTTTATCACACAAAAAATTATTTTTATTCATCATACTTTATTTATCTTTACTAATTATCTTGTAAACTTAATTAGAACTAGGTTATTGTTTATTTTATTTTATACCTATTTAAATATATTATTTTAATATAAAAAAGGGGCCAAAAATATTTTATAATACTATAATTTATTTCCAAGATAAAAATAACAAAAAATACTTTTCTTATAAACTTAATTTCTTTTTTAATAGATTTAGGTTTTTTATTTAAAATCTTTTCTTAGTAAATTAGGTTTACTTTTATTATTTTAATTAATTATTTTATTTTAATTAATTAGGTTAAAACAAATTCCTTTTTCTCATAAAAAATCCAAACAAAAAGATCCATTTTCTTTGCATTTACATTCTTGTATATTTACTTTTGTACATTTATTTATTTCAATTATTGTATAAATTCAATATAGTTGTAATAGACTTTAAATTCTTGCAATCTCCATTCAATTTTTACACCCCCTTCCCACAAATCATGTAATAGCTTAGTATTTTCATTTTTCGCAATTTAAATGCTTTATATTCACATGCTAGTAATTAGGGTTTGTATGGAAAGAACAAAATCAATCAAATAGAAAACCTTAATTCAAGACAAAATCAAGCATGAAAACAATACACTTGCACACTGTTGTACCCCAAAATTTGCCCTCTCATTTATCAAGACTTTTCTCACAAGATCTCTTTGACTCAAGACTGGATTAAGGTTTGATCAACTTAAGACATCTCATCTTGCACTAATGACCCAAAATTAGGGTTTGATATTGCACAAAGATTTTGGACTATCAATGCTTCATATGACTTTCAAACATCATTATGGACCCCTAAGATTACTCATGACCTAAAATCAGTTGTATTGGGGAAAAATTCAACCATGGCTAATTTACAGTCAAACTTCATAATTTTTGATCCACATCAACATTTTAGACTCATATGTATCATTTGATCAAGTTTGGACCATAATTCCTCAAGAAATTTGATCAAATCATCAAAAGGGCAAAATGGTCAAAATTAGGGTTTTGACTGAGAAAGGGAAATTTCTAATTTTTGACCTGGTAAATGACCAATTGATTTGAAGCATGATTTCAAGGATTCAATTGTATCATCTTTACCTAATGACATGGTTCAAAACATTGCAATTTCATTGGATTGACAGATGAAATTTGCAGTCAACTGATCAAAAGTCAACTATATACTAAAAAGTCAAACTTTGACTTTTTGGTCAAAATCAAGTGCCAAGGATCACAATTCATCAAAACATGTCAAAATGTGAAACTTTCTCATCAACAAATCAAAGATTGAAGTTTTGGTTTTGAAATTTGAAATTTTCTTAACTTAGAAATTTTTCTAAGTATAGAAAATTTCTTATTTTTTCTCAACTTTAAGCCAAATTCTCACCATGATACAAGATGATTCAAAGGAAGTTCCCAACATGAAAGTTGTAGATCTCCATGAAATCTACAACTTTTATTCACACATTTTATCCTAAAGATTCTTGGATCTCAAGATATAATTTTGTGAATACATGCTCATGAACTAAAATAACTTAGTGAAATTTTTCCCTAATTTAGGCAGGTTTTTGACCTAACTTCATGGACATTTTTCACCTAGTTCCAAGAGGAATCTTGAAATGCAATTCAAATATGAGTTATATAGCACATTGCAAGATTTCCAAAATGTCCAAGAACTCCTTGAGATCATTCTTGAGTAGGGAGAATCGAAGAGAGGAAGTTGGCAATTTCTCACTTTAATTTCAAGCCATTTCATGAAGAACAAAATTCAAATCTGAACCTATGATGCCTAATCCTTGCTTTACAGGTCCCAAAATTGTTTCTCACTTCATAATTTAATTCTTACTCAGTGGATAAATCCTTAATCCAAGCACAAGAGTCTTTGTCCAAACTTTAATTCCATAAATGGCACAAAGTTGCCATTGCCATTTTAGAAAAGCTTAACTTTTGCAAATTTTCACTTCTTGAGCATTGGACCTGTTTTCTATGCACACACAAGTCCTATAAACCAAGAGCAAGTTGTCTAGGACTTGTACCAACTCTAAGAAGGGCTGTACATGCATGTAGAGACTTGTCTCCTCACTTTGCTTCAAAAGTAAGAAAAGTGCAAAAAGCCTATAACTCAAAAATCTGTTGTGGAGATGACTTGAAACTTTCTCTATACTTATACACAAACACATTTCAACTTAGAGGCCGATTGCTCAAGGCCAGAAACTCTCTAAAACTCCCTATCACCAAAAAACTGTCAAAGCTTGCAGTTTAAGACCAAGCATAGCAATCCACAAATCTACTCATGCGTTTCAAGTTTTAATCACTCAAACACTTTATCTACCTCATATCTAAGTGTTCCAGACCATCAACTCTTCACTGTAACTCCTCCTTCTCCATCTGGCATTTTTGTTTTTCAAGCTTGCAGGTTGACTTGGATAGAGAGATTCAGGCACTTTTAAAGCAAAGAAAGGATTGGAACACACTCAGGGAGGTCCAGGCAAGCTAAAGGAATCTTCAGGCCTTCATAAGTATCACTCAAACTCCATTCACGATCTCAGCTGAAAGAGGTAAGAACTCCAACTTCTATCTCTTCATACAAACATCTATTGGTAACGATTTATGAAGATAAAATGTAGATATCCTTGTGCTAAAACCAACCATGTTCATAAAATTCATTTATATTCATTGTGTATAGAGAATTTTAGAGTTCAAATTTCTATAAAAATTAGGTTTAAAATTAGGGCCTTTAAAATTCGTTTCGATCTTTGATTGTTAGTTTTCATGTTGGAAGTTTCCATTTTCATGGAGAAATGAGAAAGATACAGAGGTTCTGGCTAGCTTGAGGAAGAAGATGAAGTACAAGGCTAGGAGTTGTTTTGTGTTATGTATATTTTATTTCATATAAACTAACGGATGTACAGCCACCCCAGTGGTAAGGTAGCGCGCTAGAAATGCATAGGTCATGGGTTCGAACCTTGGCGCTACCTTTTGTTTTTTTTCTTCATATTATCCAGTTTCATTTTTTGCCATTTTTGCAGCGTGGGCTCAACTACTGGGCTTCACATTTTTTTTGATACTTACCTCCTGTTTGTTCAGGATACCCCCTGGCCCATGCATTTTATTTCTTTGTTTTTATTTTCATTTTTTATTTTATTAAACATTTTCTTTAATATATAAAAATCATGAAAATATAAAATATGATAAATGTTGCATCTTGATTTATTTTATTTTTATTTAATTATATACTAATTATTTTTCTTAAATAAACTTTTAAAATAAAATAAACTTAAATATATTTTATTCCTTTTCCTTCATATTTGTAAATATTTATTTTGATATATAAAAAGACTAAGTATTTCACAAAATATTATTTATTATTTTAAGACAAAAAAATACACAAAAAAAATACTTAAGGAACTTTATTTTCTTTTAAATTAGGAATTAGGGTTAACCATTTGTCAAGAAATAATTTCTTTTTTCTTAAGATATTAGGATTAGGTCAAAATTATTTTGCATATGAAAAGTAAAACAATTTCTTTTCCTTGCATATACATAACATTGCATATTTAAATTATATTGTATATTGTTTATTCAAATATTTGTACAAATTCGATTTAGTTGTAATAGTTTAAATTAGGTTTACATTATTGCAAATCCACATTCACAATTTGTACTCCCCCCTCCCATAAAATGTTGTAATAGCGTAGT
The DNA here is from genome assembly GCA_948472305.1 of Vicia faba. Classification (NCBI taxonomy): domain Eukaryota; kingdom Viridiplantae; phylum Streptophyta; class Magnoliopsida; order Fabales; family Fabaceae; genus Vicia; species Vicia faba. Next base: position 1,423,260,038 of record OX451741.1, on the reverse strand, counting down.
AATCTTTAAATTATGCAATTTACCGCTTTCATATACCATGCTAGTAATTAGGGCTTGTATGGCAAGATAAAAACAAATCGAATAGAAAACCCTAAATCCAAGACAAAATCAAAGCATGAAAATAACACACTTGCACACACAAGCACCCTTAGGGTTTCTCCACTTGGTTGCCTTATACAAAAATAGCCATATTACGCATGCGAAGTATCTTGGAAAAACAAACAAATATAAGATCATAGTCCCTCGATGAAGCTATTCTAAGTTGCCTTACAAAATGATCTTGGTCCCCCAAAAATGCTAAGATACTTTGCAACATTGCTAATCATGGTTATACGATGACCCACGCCCATCCCGTTTACATCCAAAGATAGGGTTACTTACCAAATCAATGGTAAGACAACAATGTCAAAGGAATAGAAAATGAACAAGAAAGACATTTGAGTAGGTAGATTACTTCTAGTTACTTGCTCTATTTTCAAACAATTATCCTTGCTATCTTCAAAACAAAACACACACATTTCCAAAACATTTTACAAACATTGAAAACATTTTCAAAAAGACAAACATCTTTGTATACATTCTTACGAACGAGAATCATTACAAAGATTGCCTAAACAATGACCTCTTTTACAAAATACTTTAAAAACCACACAAAGCACAATTTCAAAACAAAAAGCAAGTGATCTAGCAAGTAACTAAGAGCCCATGGAAAACCATGGATGAAAATGGTGCTAATACCTTCCCTTTTCATAATCTACCCCCCGAACTTAAGAAACAATCTCAAAGGTCTTTCCTATGCTTTTTCACCTTTACTTTTGGATAAAATAAAAGCCAGTGGCGGCTCTTGCTAACCGCAACATTTGCGATAAAACGCAAAACCCTCAAGTCAGTTCTCCCACCGTATCACAGAACTAGAGACTCTGCTGGGGAAATAATAAAAGTGGGGTTACCTTAAGGCTGGATCACATTTATTTGCTGACATTGTTTGACTTGTATGCTTTACATTATGGTTCTTTGTTTGGGTTTGAAATCCTCTACCCGGATTTGGGATACATTATAGGTAAATAGCAATACATTGTGGAAATTGTGTGGGGTATACTGACATGGTCTAAGCAATAGCTATGTTAGTGTGACATATTTGTGGGTACCGGTAGCCTTTGAGTTAATCAAAGAGAATACGGTGCCGCTGAGTGATGTCATGAAACACTAATGGACTTCTAGAACCCTTTACTTGACCAACTTCTCCTTTAGGATGTAGTGAGATGACCGGCTTTGGTGCAGTCCGAAGTAGGTAGGTACTCGATACTACACTCATTGAGGTTTGTTTTCTTGGGATATTTCGGTCGCCATTAAAGAGGCTTGAGCTGAAACAATGACCAAGGAAACAATCCGGTGATATTGAGCTCCTTAGAACCCGATTACTATTATTAGGACAGGTTTAAGCCAACTAAACTTCAAGAGGGTACTTACCTATAAAACCCCATGCAAGCCTAAACTATGAACTTGTTTGCTTTGCTTGTATATGCATACTTGTACATAACATCATGGACATCATGAACATCAAATACATCTGCTAACCATTTCAAGGATTTTAGAGATTCATCTTTGTTCTTGCTCTGTAGGATATGGATTCAATTCGCAGGAAAACTATCCAAGTCAACCTTGTAAGAATTCCTCCACAACTTAAGAAGCTAGCTTCAAGGATCCCTGAGAACTCTCCATTCACCGAGAGGCATGGTTGTCTACTCAACTTGGTCCCCTCCAACATAGATGAGGACATGATGAAGGTGCTCTTTCAGTTCTTTGATCCTTTGCACCATTGCTTCACATTTCCCGACTATCAGCTTGTGCCTACTTTGGAAGAATTCTCTCAACTCTTGAGGATTCCAATTCTCAATCAACTACCTTTCAACGGTACGAATAGAGACCCAAATCCAGAAGAGATTGCTCAAGCTCTACACTTGCACTCATCTGATGTCACAAATCATTGGGAAACTAGAAGTGGCGTCAAAGGCTTCTTAGCAAAGTTCCTGTTTGAGAAAGCCCAAAGCTGTTGGAATTCCTTAGGCTTGCAAGCCTTTGAGGAAATTGTGGATCTTCTTATCTATAGGATGGTCTTATTTCCCAATCCTGACCAACTCATAGATTTGAGTGCCGTCAAAATCTTCATGTCACGCAATCCGGTGCCTACATTGCTAGGGGATATCCTACACTCTTTTCACAATTGCACAATGAGGAAAAGAGGTGTCCTTATGTGTTGCACTCCTCTCCTGGAAAGATGGTTTATTTATCATCTTTCCCAATCAGTCTTAAAGAATGAGCAAGGTTCAAGGTGGTCACAAAGGTTGATGACGCTCAAACATTCAGATATTCATTGGTGCTCCTGATCCAAAGAGAATGTTATCATTGTTGACCGTTGTGGGGAATTCCCTAATGTACCTCTACTTGGCATTAGGGGAGGCATCACTTACAACCCATGTTTAGCCTTAAGACAGTTTGGTTACGCCCGAAGGGATGGCCCGCATGAGATGCTGATTCAAGGTTTGGTATTCGACTATGACAACGACGGTCAAGGTATTCGCCAGAGATTCATCCGAGCTTGGAGAATGCTAAACAAGGTAGATAGAAAGACTTTGGGGAACAAGAATTCCATCCCTCTTGAGCCTTACCTCAAATGGGTACGAACCTGTGCTCAAAGTCTTATGATGGCTTATCCTTTCATTCTTCCGGTAATTATTGAGCCTGTTAAGGAGGGAGAAGTTCCATACACTATCCTACATCCTGACATGCCCACATCTCTTGAATACCTACAAAGGGATTGGATACAACTCAAAGGAGAGTGATATACTTTCGAAGCCCAATTCTACGTAAGTGAGAAGAAGGTTTTGGAACTCACTAGGCTACTTCATGAGGAGCAGACTCTAAATCCCTACATTGCACCAAAGAGGATGCACACTACTTTTTTATCCTAAAGTTTTGTATTATTTTGTCCAAAGGGCATTTATGTACTCAAACTTTATCTTATTAATATAACATGTGTTTCCTTTTTGTCTAAAAACGAACTTGAATATTTAAAATCCTTGAAAACATTGTATATGCACATATCATTCATCATAACATAAACAGGTCTCTTGCAATGAGTTTCCTCATCTCTCTACTGTTTATTTCAGTAAGATGGATATCGAACAGACAGTCAAAGATCTCCAAGCTTAGAACACGCAGTTTCAACAGTTTCTCATGACCCTAGCCAAGGGGCAAGAAGAGTTGAAGACTCTGCTGGCTGAGGAAAGGAAAAAGAAAACAAAGAAAGTCACCGGGGTTTTAAACATGGGGAGAAGGTTTCAAGGGAAGACTAGAAGAACCTTGAATTTTGCAACAACGTCCGGTGAAGGAGAGGGGAAAGGAAAGGAAATAGTGGTTCCGTCAGAATCTGAAGAGGAGGAAGAAGAGGAAAATTACTCCGAGGAACAGTATCCTCCAGCTGATGATAAGTACATACATCTTGAAGAGCGTTTGAGCACTATGGAAATACAAAAGGTGCCAGGTCTAGACTTTGAAGAATTGGGACTAGTGTCGGGGATTGTGATTCCTCCGAAATTCAAAGTGCCTTTTTTTGCAAAATATGATGGAGTGTCATGTCCTAAGATGCACCTTCGATCATATGTGAGAAATATCCAACCACACTCCACCGATAAAGACTTGTGGGTACATTTTTCCCAAGATAGTCTATCTGGAACATAACTCGATTAGTTTTACCAACTGGAAAGGGCCAATGTCCATAATTGGGAAGATCTTTCTGCAGCTTTCTACAAGCAATATCAATAATAATGCTGATTTGGCGCCTACCCGTACTCAACTTCAGAGTATGGCTATGGCTTCCAATGAGGGTTTCAAGGATTACGCGCAGAAATGGAGAGATCTAGCTGGAAGAGTTTAGCCCTCTCTGTCTGAAAGGGAATTGGTGGACATGTTCTTAGGCACTCTATCGGGCCCTTTCTTCAACCATTTAATTGGAAGCTCATCTGCAGGATTTACTGAGTTAATACTGACCAGAGAAAGGGTGGAAGCTGGCATAAAAAATTAAAGATTCAGAAGGATTCATCTTCTTCTACAGCTGTGAGGAAGACTTTTATTGGGAAGAAAGAAGAAGCTGCTGTATATCCACAAAGGAACCAGGGGAGAGCCGAACGCCGACCTATGGTAGGGGCTATTATGATCCCAAATCCTACATCTGATCAACCAAGAAGTAATCAACCGAGGATGGAAAGACCGGTCTGACAATTCACCTGAATCAATATGACTCTGTCCCAAGTATTACCGTATCTTCTGAAATCCAATTTGGCAACTTTAAAAGAAGCTCCAAAAAACCCAAACACATCGTCCCCTCATTATCACCCAAATGCCCGTTGCGCATATCATTCCGAAAGTCCGGGCCACGACACTAACAACTGTAGGGCCTTGAAAAAAAATCAAGACCTTATAGAGGCAAAAGAAATTGAGTTTGATGCGCCCGAGAAGCCCAACGTCATTTCTATTCCTATGCCCAAACATGGTCACAACACCAATGCTATTGAAGGAGATTTGTTTGTTACCATAGTTGATGAACTCGTTACTCCACTCCCAATCATTAAGATAAACTTGTTGAAAGTCGGTGTATTCCCGGGTTGTAATAAAGACTCTCACCTCTGCTTATCCTCACCAACTGTTTGCCCTTTGTTGAAAACAGGCATTCAACGCTTGATAGACAACAAAGAGATCCTATTTGAAAGTACTCTTGTTTCACCTGTTCCTGTTGAAAATGTTTCAATCATTACCATCTCCACCAATTCTTCCAGGGTCCCCAAAAGACCCATTAGAATTACATCGGTTCCAAAAACTACTCCTTTTATAATTACAATACCTGGGCCAGTCCCATATGAATCAGATAAAACTGTGCTGTGGAATTACGGTGGGGACATCTACTACCACGACATCAAACAAGATGGGCTGGCCGCCAAAGAGATAAACTCCGAAGAAGAAGACTCCGACATTAGCAATATTGCCAGAACCAGTAAGATTACCTTAAGTGGTATAATCTTCTCTCTAGAAATTGCTCCCCCAAAGGCAGTTTTTGGACCCGTGGCTGCTCTGAAGGTCACTTCCGTACCACTAATCATCTCCGCAAGTGCTCCTATTAACGAAGACGATACAACCCCTGCTGCTAAAACTCGAGGAAAAAGTATTCAAGTGGAGCCTGTCCGGACGAAGGCTCAACCACTGACTTTACCCGAAACCTCCAAGAGAGAAATGGAGGAGATCCTGAGAATAATAAAGAGGAGCGACTACGACGTTGTTGAACAGTTGGGGCAAACTCCCTCCAAAATCTCCATGCTGGCATTGTTACTATGTTCCAAGGCACATGCGAAAGCCCTGGTGAAGTTCCTAAAGGCAGCCCATGTGCCTCAAGAGACATCTGCTGATCAATTTCAAGATTGTGTGGCCAGCTTGACAACGGATAACGGCCTAGGCTTCTCGGGTACTGATCTGACACCAAGGGGAAGAAATCACAATGAGGCGTTGCATGTCTCTGTGGAATGTAGAGGCACAACTCTGGCCCATGTCTTGGTGGACACTGGCTCATCTTTGAATGTTTTACTGAAGAAAGCTCTCGACAGACTAGACTGCGAAGGACTGACGTTGAAACCCAGTAACATAGTCGTAAGGGCATTTGATGGCTCAAAGAGGATGGTACACGGGGAGGTGGATATCTCTATAAAGGTTGGGAATCGAACTTTTAACTCAACCTTCTATGTAATAGACATATGCCCCTCTTACTCCTGTCTGCTAGGACGACCGTGGATCCATAATGCCGGCGCTGTCACCTCTACACTGCACCCGATGCTGAAATATCCGGTCCAGGGAAAGATTATCACTATCCATAGAGAGGAAGAGTATATGATTAGCCACCGCAATTCCTTCAGGTATGTGGAATTGGACGGCGAGTTCATTGGAACTCCTTTTCAACATTTCGAAGAGGTCCCCCAAGAGGTAGCAATAACCAAGACTCTGTCCCAGATTACCAAGATTACAAGACCTCCACTCCGAATGTCATCTCTAAAGGACGCCAAAGTAGTAGTAGAGGAGGGTGGATGCACCATCTGGGGGCAACTTCCGGATATTCCGTATAAATCTGATAAGTTTGGCTTAGGATTCACTTCAGGTGCTCAGAAGGCTGTATGCCGTGCCCATGCTGGAGGGCCACCCTTGAGGATTAGCAACCAAGAGGTCAATGCGGTAGAAGATGGTGAAGAGGATTGCGGTTTGGAGGATTGTATATTTCTGACTATCAATGGAGGACTCCGCAATTGGGAAGCTAGAGACTTTATCCCAATAACTTTCATCCCTCAGTAATTTATCTTTACTTTTTGTTGTTGGATCTGTAATATTCACAAACAATTCGCACATTTAAAACCTTGTGTCTTGCCCGAGGCATAATGGTCCATTTATAAGGGTTATTATTTCATCTTCATATGACATTCAATGAATCATGGACGTTTTTCGCATACAAACTTTTGTGCTCATTGTTTTTTCTTTTACATTTTATTTTTTAAAGGATGGATATACCCTTACACACACCCACACTCACAAATGCAGGTACCCCTCCATTCTGGATCCCATGGGTAACGATACTGCTATGGCTTTTTATGACTCTGAGGATCTAATCTACCAAGCCGAAAACGAAGGTGAGGAAGATTGTGAAGTACCAGGGGAACTGGCCAGACTACTACAACAAGAGGAAAGAACCATTCAGCCTCATGAGGAACCTGAGGATACAATCAACTTGGGTACCGAGGAGGATAAAAAAGAGGTCAAGGTGGGTGCCAATCTGAAGCCCAATGTCAAGGAACGTCTGATTCAGCTGTTGCATGATTATGTTGAGATCTTTGCTTGGTCATATGAAGATATGTCGGGACTTGATACGAAGATCGTGGTACATCGTCTGCCAATAAGAGAAGATTGCCCGCCAATAAAACAAAAAGTCCGCCGCATGAGACCTAATATGTCAGAAAAGATCAAAGTGGAGGTCATGAAGAAATTTAATGCTGGATTCTTGGTTGTCACTTCCTATCCTCAATGGGTTGCCAACATTGTTCCCGTGTCTAAAAAAGACAGCAAAGTACGAATGTGTGTGGACTATAGAGATTTGAATAGGGCCAGCCCTAAAGATGATTTTCCACTCCCTCACATTGATATCCTGGTTGACAATACGGCACAACACAAAGTGTTTTCCTTCATGGACGGATTCTCAGGTTATAACCAAATCAAAATGGCACCTGAGGACATGGAGAAAACTACATTTGTCACACAGTGGGGCACGCTCTGCTACAAAGTGATGCCATTCAGACTGAAGAATGCTGGGGCAACCTATCAACGCGCCATGGTAGCTTTATTTCACGACATGATACATCATGAAATAGAGGTCTACATAGACGATATGATAGTCAGATCACAAACAGAGGAAAGCACCTTGATCACTTGCAAAAGCTGTTTGAGAGACTGAAGAAGTACAAGCTGAGGTTGAATCCAAACAAGTGCACATTCGGAGTACGGTCCGGTAAACTCCTAGGCTTTGTCGTCAATAACAAAGGTATTGAGGTCGATCCTGCTAAGGTTAAAGCAATACAAGAGATGCCTGCTCCTCGTACTGAGAAGGAAGTCAGAGGATTCTTGGGACGCTTGAACTATATTGCCAGATTCATTTCTCACCTAACAACCACTTGTGAGCCGATCTTCAAACTATTGAAGAAAGATCAAGTAGTCAAATGAAATGATGAATGCCAAACTTCTTTCGACAAAATCAAAGAGTACTTACAAGAGCCTCCTATTTTGATGCTACCAGTCGAGGGAAGACCGTTGATTATGTATCTGACTGTTTTAGAAAACTCAATGGGGTGTGTATTGGGGCAGCATGACGAGTCTGGCAGAAAAGAGCACACTATTTACTACCTGAGCAAAAAGTTTACTGACTGTGAAACCAGATATTCACTGCTCGAGAAAACTTGCTGCGCTCTAGCATGGCCTACTCGCCGGCTAAGACAGTATATGCTGACTCATACTACCTTGCTGATATCTAAGATGGATCCGATAAAATACATCTTCGAGAAGCCTGCTCTATCTGGGAGGATAGCTAGATGGCAGATGATCCTAACAGAATACGACATACAATATACTACCCAGAAAGCTATAAAGGGCAGCGTTCTAGCTGATCATCTTGCTCATTAAGCTGTAGAAGACTATCAGTCCATGAAGTTTGAATTCCCGGATGAAGACATCATGACATTAGACAACTGTGAAGAAATCAGGCCATATGACGGACCTGAAGAAGGATCCCGATGGACCCTGTTCTTTGATGGGGCATCCAATGCACTTGGTAATGGTATCGACGCTGTACTCATATCTCCGGAAGGGTGTCATACTCCCTTTACTGCAAGACTTTGCTTCAATTGTACAAACAACATGGCGGAGTACGAAGCATGCATCTTTGGTCTCAGAGCTGCCATAGACTTGGGAATCAATGTTAGAACAAAGTTTGAATCTACTACCCTATGTTTAAGTTTTGATGATAACAAATTAAAAAGATATACTATTTATGTGATTCATGTAAGAACTACTTGCTACCTAAAATACTACTTTCTGTTTTGCAGAAACTCTGATAGGTATCAGCAAGAGCACACCTAATCCGCATCAGAATATTAGTTCTTAACGTCAGCATTAGAAGATGCTATATCAGAATACCAGAATCAGAAGAATAACTCACACGAATGCTGAAGCTTGATGAACAGAACTGCGCTCAACACTCTGATAAAGACAACAACAGTTCATCAGCACTTAAGTAGAGTCAGAATGAGCCAAGCCAGAACATGCATTAAGTAGCAACGGTACTGTGCATTGAAAGCAAATTATTACCAACGGCTTCATTCCAGACAAGATCTGCTTAATAAGGAAAGTTTGTTATTAGCATTGAATCAAGATTATTGCTCCAACGTTCAACAATCTCAGTGCTATATAAACAAGACTATGAAGATTGAATTGGCTAATGCTCTACATCATATTACACGCCTAAAAGCTATTCTACATCTTCTCATTCTTAGTTTGCTAAAAAGCTCCATAATTCCTTACTATTATATTTTAGCAATCTAGTTTCATAAGCTTAAAGTGTGTAACATCACAGTTGTGATACAGTTTTGTAGAAAACATTCACACACCTAGATTTATCGTCTTTGTAAGAAAGTGTTTCCTTGACAAACCGAGTTGCGGTTTGCATCAAGAAGGCTTTAGCAGTTGTTAAAGCAGTTTGTAATATTCAGTTGAATATAGTGGATTAAGACCTCGTTGGAGAGAGGCGAAATCACCTTGACGGGTGGACTGGAGTAGTTTGAGATCAAACGAACCAGGATAAAAATATCTTGTTCATTGCATTGATTTTCAGTTTTACAATTCAACCCCCCCTTCTTGTGTTTTTCACTTCTTCAATTGGCATCAGAGCGCCTGGTTCTGAGCTAAAACACTTAACCGTGTCAGTACAAGATCCAGCGTCAGAAAAACACAATGGCAGGAACTTATTCTCACACCAGCAATGACAACCATGAGGACAGAGACAGATTCAGCGGGAAACCTCCAGTCTTTGATGGAGAAAACTTTGATTACTGGAAAGACAGAATTGAAAGCTTCTTTCTGGCACATGATGCTGATCTGTGGGATATGGTGACAGATGGATACACGCACCCTGTGAATGCAAATAGTCAGAAGATTGATAGGAAAACAATGTCTGACCAACAAAAGCGTGACTTCAAGAATCACCACAAGGCCAGAACCATCCTTCTCAGCGCCATCTCCTATACTGAATATGAAAAGATCTCCAACAGAGACACAACAAAGAACATTTTTGACTCACTCAGAATGACGCATGAGGGCAACGTTCAAGTCAAAGAAACTAAAGCTCTGGCGCTCATTCAGAAGTATGAGGCGTTCAAAATGGAAGAATCTGAATCCATTGAAACAATGTTCTCAAGATTCCAGATTCTGGTAGCTAGCTGGTCTCAAGGTTCTGGACAAAGGATACTCTACTGCTGACCATGTCAAGAAAATCATCAGAAGCTTACCCAAGCAGTGGAGACCAATGGTTACAGCTCTGAAGCTAGCAAAAGATCTCAACAAAATTACTCTGGAGGAACTTATCAGCTCCCTCAGAAGTCATGAGATAGAACTAGAAGCTGACGAGCCTCAGAAGCAAGGTAAGCCTTTAGCATTAAAATCTAACAAAAAATCTGAGTCTAAAGTTTTGCAGGCAGTTGAAGAAACATCTGATGGATCCTCATCAGAAGAAGACGAACTCTCCCTCCTCTCCAGAAGAGTAAATCAACTGTGGAAGCAGAGGCAAAGGAAGTTCAGGAATCCCAGAAGATCTAATCAGAATGAGTCTTCTTCCAGATACAGAAGGACAGATTCTTCTTCTGGATACAGAAGATCTGAAAGCTCCTCAAGTAGCAAAAAGCCAAACACCAAGGACATCATCTGCTATGAGTGTAATGAGCAAGGACACTACAAGAGTGACTGCCCAAAGCTTCAGAGGGAAAAGCCCAAAAAGAAGTTTGGAAGAGAAAAGAAGAAAAGTCTCATGGCCACATGGGATGACTCCGACTCGTCTAAAGCTGACTCAGAATCAGATGATGAGAGAGCCAACATAGCTCTCATGGCCAACATTTCAGAAGATAGTGAAGCTTCTGAATTAGACTCAGAATCAGATACTGAAGAGGTATTTCCTAACTTTGCTGTTAATTTTACCAAGACTGAACTTGCTGAAAGCCTTAATGAAATTCTGGAAAGGTATCAGCAAATTAGAGTTAAATTCAGAGACCTGAAAAGGAATCTTGAATTTGACTCTAATAAGACTGAGAGTCTTAAATTGGAGAATTCTGAGCTGAGAAATAAGATTTCAAAATTAGAAAATAGTTTACAAAACTCTCAGAAGGAACCAATTTCTGAAACTCCCAGCAACGCTGATGAGATCATCAAGGAGTATGATCACAGTTTCCAGAAGTTCTTCGCTAAAAGCATAGATTGAAGCAAAATGGCTTCAATGATCTATGGAGTTAGCAGAAACGGCAGGAAGGGAATAGGATACCAAGGTAAGGTTCCTACACCAAAGAATGTCATGGATTTAACCATTAAACACACTCCTCTGAATTCACATTTTGTGTATGGTCACACACATGATATTAAATACACTAGCAGTAAGTACTCTGTGAAACCAAAATTCAACCAGAGTTTTGGTAAATCTAACAAATCAGGACCCAAGAAAATCTGGGTACCTAAGGATAAAATAATACATGTTGCAGATATCTTTAGCAGCAAGTCAGAAACACCAGTCATGGTACCTGGACTCTGGCTGCTCGCGACACATGACGGGAAGAACGCATATGTTCCAAAGCCTGGAACTTAAGCCTGGAGGCCACATTGGCTTTGGAGGCAATCAGAGGGGAAAGATCATTGGCTCTGGAACTGTAGGTAATGGAAATCTTCCCTCTATTAATAATGTTCTGCTAGTAGATGGATTAATGCATAATCTGTTATCCATAAGTCAATTAAGTGATAACGGTTATGATATAATCTTTAATCAAAAATCATGTAAAGCTGTTAGTCAGAAAGATGGGACTATCCTGTTTAATGGAAAGAGGAAAAACAACATTTACATAATCAAACTTTCTGAACTAAAAAGTCAGAATGTAAAGTGCCTTCTGTCTGTTAACAACGAGCAGTGGATCTGGCACAGAAGATTGGGGCATGTTAGTATGAGAAGAATATCTCAGATTAACAAACTCAATCTGGTCAGAGGACTTCCTAATTTGAAGTTCAATTCAGATGCTCTGTTTGAAGCATGTCAGAAAGGCAAGTTTGCAAAACCTTTTTTTTTAAATCTAAAAATGTTGTTTCTACCTCTAAGCCATTAGAACTTCTGCACATTGACTTATTTGGACCAGTTAAAACTGCTTCAGTCAGTGGCAAGAAGTATGGGTTAATAATCGTAGATGACTATAGCAGATGGACATGGGTAAAGTTCTTAAGACACAAGGACGAGTCACACTCTGTGTTTGTTACCTTCTGTAACCAAGTTCAGAATGAAAAGGATCTTAGAATCGTTAAAGTCAGAAGTGATCATGGTGGAGAGTTTGAAAACAAAGATTTTGAGTCATTCTTTAATGACAGAGGCATTCTGCATGATTTCTCTTGTCCTAGAACTCCCCAACAAAATGGAGTTGTAGAACGAAAGAACAGAACATTGCAAGAAATGGCCAGAACAATGATCAATGAGACAAACGTTGCTAAGATCTTCTGGGCAGAGGCAATAAACACAGCGTGCTACATTCAGAATAGAATCTCAATAAGACCTATTCTAGAAAAGACTCCATATGAATTGTGGAAGAACAGAAAGCCCAACATTTCATATTTTCATCCATTTGGATGTACCTATTTTATGTTAAATACAAAGAATTATTTGAACAAGTTTGACTCTAAAGCACATAAGTGTATTATGTTAGGATACTCTGAACGCTCAAGAGGGTACAGAGTATACAATACAGAAACACAGATTGTGGAAGAATCAATCGGTGTTCGTTTTGATGACAAGCTTGACTCTGAAAAGTCAAAGCAGAATGAAGTTTTTGCAGGTATGGAAATTGAATTTATAGGTTCTGAAGACAAGTCATCAGAAGCTCTCAACACAGACACTCCTTCAACGTCTGAAAGAAGCACTGCTAGCAATCCTACAACAGCTGCTGATCAACCTCAGAAGAGATTACCCAGAAGCAGTTTGGATCACCCAGAAGAGACTATCTTAGGAAGAAAGGAAGATCCAATCAGAACAAGAGCAAGCTTCAGAAACTCTGAAGAAACCCTCATGGTACTTGTGTCTCTGATTGAACCTTCTTCTATTGATGAAGCACTTCTGGATAATGACTGGATTCTGGCAATGCAAGAAGAGCTGAATCAATTCACCAGAAATGACGTATGGGATCTTGTTCCCAGACCAAAAGGATTCAACGTCATTGGAACAAGATAGGTGTTCAGAAACAAGCTAAATGAACAAGGTGAAGTCATCAGAAACAAGGCACGACTGGTAGCACAAGGTTATAGTCAGCAAGAGGGGATAGACTATACAGAAACCTTTGCCCCAGTCGCCAGGTTAGAATCTATCAGACTCTTAATTTCATTTGCTGTTAATAGAGGCATCACTCTATATCAGATGGATGTCAAGAGTGCATTCTTAAATGGTTATATAGAAGAAGAGGTTTATGTGCACCAACCCCCTGGTTTTGAAAATACAAAACATCCAGAACATGTTTTTAAACTAAAGAAGTCACTATATGGTCTGAAACAAGCTCCCAGAGCTTGGTATGAAAGGCTAAGTAACTTTCTGTTAGAAAATGAATTCACCAGAGGGAAGGTGGACACTACCTTATTCTGTAAATCAGTTAAGAATGACATCTTAGTCTGCCAAATTTATGTTGATGACATTATTTTTGGTTCTACTAATCCTTCTCTTGGAAGAAAATTTGCTAAGTGTATGCAGGCAGAATTTGAGATGAGCCTCATGGGGGAACTGAAATTCTTTCTAGGAATTCATATCAATCAAACCCCAGAGGGAACTTACATTCATCAGAGCAAATACATCAGAGATCTTATGAAGAAATTTGACCTCTCAGAATGTAAGCCATCAAAGATTCCAATGCATCCCACATGCATTCTGGAAAGAGAAGAGGTAAGCAATAATGTAGAACAGAAAGTCTACATAGGTATGATTGGTTCTCTCCTTTATCTGACAGCTTCAAGACCTGATATATTATTTAGTGTATGTATTTGTGCTAGATTCCAATCAGATCCTAGAGAATCTCACTTAACAGCTGTTAAGCGAATTTTCAAGTATCTGAAAGGTACTACTAATCTGGGTTTGTTTTATAGAAAATCTAGTGATTACAGTTTAGTAGGCTACTGCGATGCTGACTTTGCTGGAGACAGAGTAGAACGTTAAAGTACTTCTGGAAGCTGCCAGTTTCTGGGAGAAAATCTGATCTCTTGGTCCAGCAAAAGGCAATCAACAATTGCGCTATCAATAGCAGAAGCTGAGTACATAGCAGCAGCAGGATGTAGCACACAAATGATCTGGATGAAAAGTCAGCTTGAAGACTTCCAGATTTTTGAGAGTAACATTCCTATACTCTGTGACAATACTTCTGCTATTTACTTAAGTAAGAATCCCATTTTACATTCTAGAGCTAAGCATATAGAAATAAAACATCACTTCATTAGGGACTATATTCAGAAATGAATTTTGAACTTAAAATTTATAGATACAGACCATCAATGGGCTGATATCTTCACTAAACCCCTTTCTGAAGATAGGTTTAATTTCATTCTGAAACATCTCAGCATGAAAATATGCCCAGAGTGAAAATGTTTTAATTCCATATATTTATCTTCAGAATGTATTTGTTTTACTGTGAACTTCTGATCAATCTCCTTTCAGAAAGATAGAACATGCAGATTGCATCAGATGCTAGTCTTAAAGATCTGAGAGTTTAAGCTCAAGGATAGACGTGCTGATTCCCAAATCAAACAAGTGTCATCCAATCATCAGCAAATCTCTGAAGCAGAACGCGTGCACGCTTCTGAGAAGGCAAAACGCTGATTGGGTGCATTGAGACACATGTCTGGTAACCGTTTTAAGTATCTTTCTCAAATCCCCCAAAATCAGCAAGCATTAATTGAAAGTAATCATGTTTTTAAAATGTAATCATGATTTTATTCCTCTTTATTGAAAACGTTTACTCTTTCAAAATATTCTGAACCCTATTTAAACACGTTAAACCTCTCACTTTAATCTTTTACAGTTTCTCATTATTTCTCAAAGTATTCTCTGCATTTTTCTGTGTTCATCTCTTGCAAACCCATTTTCTCAGTTTTTCTCAAAATCCCTAAGTGTGAACATGGCAACCTCCAGCAGTGCTTCTGCAGGTTCTCAGAAGAAAGCATCATCTGAACAGTATCAAATCCCACTTAGAACACTCCTCACTCCTGTGAAGAATCTTGAAGTGTTATCTGAATTGATCATTGATTTTGGAAGTCTGAAGGAAAATGGCTTTGACTTAACAGAAGAAGTTAGGGCACAGAAATGGGAAAGGTATTTTGACAGGTTGGTTGGACCAACATTCCCTATGTTAGTCAAGGAGTTCTGGATTCATGCAACTGCTTCAACGAATCAAGTCACCTCCTATATAATGGGGAAGAAGATTGTGATCACTGAGGATCACATAGCAAGGTTGATTGGTTACAGTGGCGGTGGCGTCCGCTGTATTGATATGGCTGAGAGATGTGCTGACGTGGGTGTTATAGCAGAAAGGATTTTCACCCATGGGGTGCCCAGCAGCAAGATCAGAGATCTGAAGGATCACCACAGAGTTTGGGAGAAGATAATTCTGGGGTGTTTTAATCATCGGAAGCCAACTAGTTCCCCTGATTACATAAATGTAGATCAGCAGTTTCTGATCTATTTTATCAATCAGAAGGTAAAAATCAACTTGGCTCATCTTCTGTTTAATCACATCAGAACAAGCGTGAAGGAAACCAGGGAAGAAGAAAGAACCAAGAGGGATTGGATACCCTTTGGAAGGTTAATATCAGATATTCTGACTGAGAATAGGCTGATAGAGCACCTGATTGAAGCTCAAGAGTTAAGCACCATTGAACCAACGGTTGGGAAGCCTCTGAACGCGAAGAATCTGAAGAAAATGAAGTTGATAGAGAATATCAAAAAGGAACCCAGCGCTACTCCTATTGCTGATATCACCAGCAGAAGAGTCCCACTGAGTGACTTTCCTTTATTTTCTGAGATAGAATCCAAACCAGTGGTGGTTCTCAGATATCTGGACGCGTGCAAGGCTGATGGTACAGATCCCAATCTGAATATCAAAGATCTGCACCAACCTCAACCAGAAGTTACACTGAAGAAGACGAAGAAAAGGAAGTCACCTTCAGAAGGAACATCCCAGCAGACACCCAAGAAAAGAGGTAATTTATCTGCTGCTTCTGTTTTAAATTCTTCTACTATTCCAGCATCAATCCCAACTCCAACCTCTCACAGAATCTCAATCCCTATCCCAACAATAGATGAAACAGAACCAGAAGATGACCCTTCTGAGGCACTACAACTCAGAAGACCCCGAACCAAACATCCCAAACCAACAATTTTAACAACATCAGCAATTGACAAAGTGCTGTCTGACATTGATCAACATGCTTCTGATCACCCCTCCAACAATCCAAACTCTGAACCACAAATTGTCCACTCTCCACAACCAGAACAACCTCTCTCACCCATTCCAGAAGAACCACATATCCCTGAACAACCAGAAATTCCAACAACTTATCCACAACTAGCAATTCCTTCTCCCTCTCCTCAACCAGAAATTCATCCACCATCACCTCAACCTGAGTTTCATCACTCTGAAACTCCAACTCCTCCACCTTCTGAACCTCATTCTCCTCAATCACCTCAACCATCACCTCTGGCAATCCAGCTGCCATGTGGAACAACAGTCACAATGGCCCAGCTGCCATCCTCGCCTGAAACCACACCACCAAATACTCCCAAAACCCCAAACAGTCCAATCATAATTTTTGATTCTCCCACTCCATCTCCAAAACAAACAGCTCCCAAGAAAACCACCGAAGACCCCAGCAGGACCTTCATAGATTTAACCATCCTTGACCGTCTTGCTGATCTGAAAAATAAAATAGCCATTCCAAAACCAAAATAGCCAGATGTTGGCTCTGGTATTATGAATTTTGAAACAGGTTTGCAGCAGTGGATTGCTTCTCTGAAGCAAGTCTGTCCTGGGATGATTGACCCAACTGCCTCTGACCAGCTCTGGTCACAATTCAGAATTTGGGTACATGCTGAAGCCCTCAAGTTGCAGGATATCAACTATGAGCAGGCACAACAGAACTTCAGCAAGCTGCTGAAGGAAGTTGAAAGTCAGCTGCCACAGGAAGACGTGCTCCTTCTGGATAGTGAGCCATGGTCTGAGAAACAGCCAGCTTCAAAGGTGCAACCAGAAGAAGACAAGACTATTCAAGCTGAAGCAAGTCAAGCAGAAGATGTTGCAGAAAGCTCTCAGAAGCTCCCTGCTTCTGATGTTTCTCAAGCTGCCTTGGATAGGCAGACTCTGGAAGAGCTGAAGCTGAATGACAT
The DNA here is from genome assembly GCA_948472305.1 of Vicia faba. Lineage (NCBI taxonomy): Eukaryota > Viridiplantae > Streptophyta > Magnoliopsida > Fabales > Fabaceae > Vicia > Vicia faba. The sequence continues at coordinate 1,423,242,751 of OX451741.1, read as the reverse complement.
TCGTCTGCAGCAAAGGATGGATGAAAATGACCAGAAGATGAAAGAAAGGATGGATGTGCAGGATAGCAAGATAGACACAGTTGTCAGCATGGTGCACAAGCAGAATGAGACTGCTGATCAGATCAAAGCCATGTTGGAGAACCTGTTCACACGCCTTCCTCCCCAACCTTAGTTTTTCATTCATGACATTTTCATGTTTTCTTTGCTTATCTGCTGTACTGTTTTGTTTGATTCTGAACATTTTAATATGACAAGTTTTTCTGCCTTAACTGTTTTAGCACATCACTTACACTTTTTAATTGCTGACAAAAAGGGGGAGAACAAGAATGATATTTTCAATAATAACGGATTACTAAGACAGAAAATCTCAAACATTCTAACTCTGATATACTTGAATATGTTTTCTGTTTTTGCTTAAGTCTAACAGGTACAAGAATGCTCTCTGATATTATGAAGACTAAAGCTCTGATACTCTGACCCAAAGCAAAGCTCTGATAGAAAAGCTCTGATACGCTGATCAGAAGCTCTGCTCTGATATGCTGATCCAAAGCTTCTGATAGTCAAAGACTCTGATATTCTGATGTTCAAAGAAAAGCAATAAAGATCTGATCCTGAAGAACTCTTGGAATCAAAAAGGGAAGTAATAAATTCAGGGGGAGTATCTCTCAACTCTGATATCTCTTTATCCCTTATCTTAGATAACCTCTTATTCTGATACATCTTATCATTCAGTTATCTCTGATGCTTTTCACGTTATTTTCAATTAAAAATATCTGGTTTTTGTCATCATCAAAAAGGGGGAGATTGTTAGAACAAAGTTTGAATCTACTACCCTATGTTTAAGTTTTGATGATAACAAATTGAAAAGATATACTATTTATGTGATTCATGTAAGAACTACTTGCTACCTAAAATACTACTTTCTGTTTTGCAGAAACTCTGATAGGTATCAGCAAGAGCACACCTAATCCGCATCAGAATACTGGTTCTTAACGTCAGCATCAGAAGATGCTATATCAGAATACCAGAATCAGAAGAATAACTCACGCGAATGCTGAAGCTTGATGAACAGAACTGCGCTCAACACTCTGATAAAGACAACAACAGTTCATCAGCACTTAAGTAGAGTCAGAATGAGCCAAGCCAGAACATGCATTAAGTAGCAACGGTACTGTGCATTGAAAGCAAATTATTACCAACGGCTTTATTCCAGACAAGATCTGCTTAATAAGGAAAGTTTGTTATTAGCATTGAATCAAGATTATTGCTCCAACGTTCAACAATCTCAGTGCTATATAAACAAGACTATGAAGATTGAATTGGCTAATGCTCTACATCATATTACACGCCTAAAAGCTATTCTACATCTTCTCATTCTCAGTTTGCTAAAAAGCTCCATAATTCCTTACTATTATATTTTAGCAATCTAGTTTCATAAGCTTAAAGTGTGTAACATCACAGTTGTGATACAGTTTTGTAGAAAACATTCACACACCTAGATTTATCGTCTTTGTAAGAAAGTGTTTCCTTGACAAACCGAGTTGTGGTTTGCATCAAGAAGGCTTTAGCAATTGTTAAAGCAGTTTGTAATATTCAGTTGAATATAGTGGATTAAGACCTCGTTGGAGAGAGGCGAAATCACCTTGACGGGTGGACTGGAGTAGTTTGAGATCAAACGAACCAGGATAAAAATATCTTGTTCATTGCATTGATTTTCAGTTTTACAATTCAACCCCCCCTTCTTGTGTTTTTCACTTCTTCAATCAAATCTTTAGATGTGTTTGGAGATTCAGCTTTGGTCATCAGTCAGATCAAAGGGGAATAGGACACTAAGCACCCAAACCTTATCCCTTACAAATATCATGTTTTGACATTGCTACCACATTTTGAGAAGATTACCTTCGAGCATTTCCCGTGAGAAGAAAATCAGCTAGCAAATGCTCTAGCCACAATGTCATCTATGTTTAAACTTAATTGGGATAACAAGGCTCCCCGGATCACCATCGAACGAATGGATGAACCGGCGCACTGTCACGAGATTAATACTGAAGAGTTAGTGGACCAACCTTGGTTTCATGAGGTCAAGAGGTATCTCGAGGCTCAAGAATAACCATAAGGAGCTTCAATCAATGATAAGAAGTTCTTAAGGAGATTCTCTACTAAATTCTTCCTTAGTAATGGCATCCTATACAAACGCAATCATGACTCCATTTTGCTTCGGTGCGTGGATAAGGTTGAAGCTGAAAAGATCATGGCTGAATTACATGAAGGTACTTTTAGCACCCACTCCAGTGGGCATACGATTGTGAAGAAAATCCTGCGGGCAGGCTATTATTGGTCTACCATGGAAGCATATTGCTATCAACACTCTTGGACCTATCATAAGTGTCAAATTTATGCTGACAAGGTGCACGTACCTTCGGTTCCTCTGAATGTCTTGACGGCTCCTTGGCCCTTCGCTATGTGGGGAATTGATATGATTGGAGAGATCAAGCCTACAGCCTCCAATGGACACCGTTTCATCCTAGTGGCCGTTGACTATTTTACCAAGTGGGTTGAAGCAGCTTCCTTCGCGTCCATTACCATGAATGTTGTTGCCCGCTTCATCAAGCAAAATCTCATTTGCCGGTATGGTATCCCGGAAAGAATCATCACTGATAATGGTACAAATATCAACAACACTATGATCACTGCCTTGTGCAAGCAATTCAAAATTCAGCATCACAATTCTTCTCCCTATCGGCCAAAGATGAATGGTACTGTCGAAGCTGCAAATAAAAACATTAAGAAGATCATACAGAAAATGAAAGTCACATACAAAGACTGGCATGAGATGTTACCATTCGCTCTCCACGGGTACCGTACCACGGATCGCACATCAACCCGGGAAACACCCTATTCTTTGGTTTATGGCATGGAGGCTGTCTTGCCTATTGAGGTTCAGATCCCCTCTCTGAGAATTATGAAGGACACAAGATTGTATGAAAACGATTGGATCCAGACTCGACTTGATCAACTGAACTTAATTGATGAAAAGATACTTACTGCTGTTTGCCATGGTCAGATGTATCCAAAATGGATGATCCAGGCTTTTAACAGAAAAGTCAGACGCCAAGTATATCAAGTTGGGGATCTAGTGATCAAACCTATCATTTTACCACAAAGTGATCCCAGGGGCAAATGGATTACTACCTATGAAGGACGATTTGTAATCAAGAATATATTCTCCGATGGGGAAATGATCTTGACCACCATGGATGGCGACGACTTATCACATCCTGCAAATGTGGACATAGTCAAAAGATACTACGCATAAGAGACCTGCTAGGTTGACACACCTAGGCAAAACAAGGGGCATCCTGGCGAACCAAAAGGTTGAGGCAAAAATTAGGGATAAAATAAAAAAAATCTGTACACCCGGTAAGTTGAAAACCCGAAAGGGCAACTTGGGAAAAAAAGGGTTTCCCGGTGGACTGAAAACCCGAAAGGGCGGTCCAGGCAAAAGTTAGGGAATTAAAGCGTATGACTATGTCCCGTCGGATCACTTAACGGACAACCTTTGACTTCCACTGACAAACTCGGAGTTTCTGATCAATTCAATAATCTTCGGACGAAGCAACAAATAGACAAGATATTCGGAGATATGAAGGCCATAGTAGAATGGGAACCTCATGGGATTATTACACATAGCTATCTTTCTTTGTATAAATTCTTCTTGTTTTACGACAACATTCTCTTACTAGAATGTTTGCCCCCTTTGTACAAAAAATACTTATTCAAAGTCAATACAAAGATATCCCTTTTAAAGTGCAAAAACTATTTGTCTTTTTCTTTACACTTGTGTTTTGTTTACAAAAAACGTCCAATGATTCATTGATGAACATATGCATTTGAACATGATTGCTGTTTACATATAAACAAAATAAGATAGACAATTAATGATAGGTTGAAAGGATGGGAATTTGTCTCTAGGCTATTCCATAAGTAATCCCCACAGTACATCCTTTAAATCCCCAGCGGAACAAAATTTCAAGTTTTAATCCCCAGTAGAAATCGTCAAATTTCTCAGGATTCCCCAAGCAGATCTTACAAGCGGTACATGGCATTGCCCTCACAACGAAATTTACTTCTCCCAACAAAAGTTCACCAGTACTTCAACTTCAAGACATGAAAATTTAACATATCCTCAGCAGCATTCAGGGATTTATTTTCCTCAGTCAAACAACAATACAGCAAAATAGCTCAAATGCGCATACATTGCATCCATATATCATGAACATTGATAAAGAAAATACGTTGCATCATACATTTCATACAACATAACTTTATATTTTAGCTAACGTTTTACCCTTTTCAGGATAAGATTAACAACTACCATTAACAACATACAACCTTGATACAGTACAAATACACTCCAGACACGGATGCCATTATGATACTCATTCAGATTCAGATTTCAGATACAGTATAAATACGCTCTAGACATGGATGCCATTCTGATATTCATTCAGATTCAGACTTCAGATATAGTACAAATACGCTTCAGACACGGATGCCATTCTGATACTCATTCAGATTCAGACTTCAGATACAGTACATATACGCTCCAGACACGGATGCCATTCTGATACTCATTCAAATTCAGTCTTCAAATACAATTTAGATACGCTCCAGACACAGATGCCATTCTGATACTCATTCAGATTCAGACTTCAGATACAGTACAGATACGCTCCAAACACGAATTCCATTCTGATACTCATTCAGATTCAGTCTTCAAATATAATTCAGATACGCTCCAGACACGGATGCCATTCTGATACCCATTCAGATTCAGACTTCAGATATAATACAGATACGCTCCAGACATGGATGCTGTTGTACCCCAAATTTTGACCTAAGATACCATCTCCCATCTGCATCATTACATTGCAAGTGTTTTGACCTATTTTTTATCAATTTTCAAAGCAGATTTTAAATTCATAACTTTTTCAAGTCGAGAGCTGTTTATTTGTTGAACGCCAAATTTATTAATCGATCAATGCTAAAACAATGTTTATTTAATTATTTATTATTCTGAATTTAAATAACTGGAACTTATTTTTCAGTTATTATATAAATTAAAGAATTATAAATAGTAAAGTAAATATTTGAAAAGAAGGTTATTAATTGATCAAACGATGTTATTTAATTATTTATTATTCCAGGTTTAAATAATTGAAATTTTATTTTCAGTTATTATAATTTAGAAGAATTATAAATAATGAAATAATTAAGTGAAGAGAAGTTAATTGGTCAATGATGTTTGTTTAGTTATTTATCATTCTAAATTTAAATAATTGGAATTGATTTTCAGTTATTATATAATTTAAAGAATTATAAATGATAAAACAAATAATTGCAAAGAAGAAAAGAATTAATTGGTAAAATATTGGAGTTTTATTTATTTTACTCTAATTGTTACAATTATCGTTTAAATACCGTATTTATTTACAACGTATTTACAATGATAATTTTTACAATGTTTAAAATGAAATAAAAACTATTCTAATTTTTCCTAAATTCTAAGTCTTCATCTTCTATCCAATACTTTTTTAATGCCCATTTGATTTTTACCTGCAAAGAATTAAAAGAAAAAAAAAGTCAGAAATGAATATAATCAAAAGCAAAAAAAATTAATTTAAGCGTTCACCATTAAAAGCAAACGGCTGGAATCAGTTTTACCCTTTTTGCAAATCACGGGATTTCTCCCGGTTCACAAAAAGGGATGAATTTTATTGATAAAAAATGAATGCACAAATTTAAATATGCACAAATTCACTCTTGTCAAAATTGCATTTTTCAAAATAAACAGCATAGTTCAAAACCAATTGCATTTTCAAAAGCCAATTGCATATTTCAAAAGCAAAACATCAAATGCATAGCAAAACAGCATATGCATTTTCAATACAAGCCCATTCCAACGTAAACATGCCAAAATGTGGAAGAAGTCAAAACATAAGGCTCCCATGCAGTAGACAAAGAGAGATATGCAGTTTAAACCATATATGCAAGCAATACATTTCCATTTTACATCATTTTCCAGCTTGCTTTTTCAGAACCAAATAAAGTACATACATCATTTTAATGTCTATTTGTACTTAAGAGAGAGAAGAGAGGAAGAGTGTTGGCTTTTACAGGTTTTGGCTTAGGCAGAAAAAGGCATAAAAACAAAACAACACCAATACAATAAGAGAAATGGGAAGCATGAAAGAGGTTACCAAACAAAACTGATGTAGCAGCATAATGTGCAGAGAGAAGGCAGAAATATAGTAAAATATACAACCTGTAACGTAAACCTCAAGGGAGGAAGGCCAAACTGTTATAACAACAAAACTCTTCAAAGAAAAGATAATTCATAACCTTTTTTTTCAAGCCCTCCAAACTCAAAAAACTGTAAAACAAAAAACAAAGCCATTTTTCTCAAGCTCAAAGCAAAAACCAGAACCTGCTGTCCCAAGGCCACAAACCAAAAACCTTATGGCCTAAAAACCAGTCAAACCTGTTGCCATAACCTGCTGTTTCAAGGCCACAAACCAAAAACCTTATGGCCTAAAAAACCAGTTCACCCTGTTTCTATCAACATACATAAATCACCAAACCTGTCCCATCCTAAACCAATAAACCAGCATAAACACCATCAAACCTTAAACCATTTCAAAACCAACATGGCTAAAAACCAGTAAAACCATTACCAAAACAACAACCAATATGGCCTAAACATGCATAAACCAGAACAACCAATATAACCTACTGCCTCAAGATCAAGACCAATATGGCCTAAACAATAAAACCTGTATCAAGACCAAGCTTGAAGCGAAACCAGTAAAAGCCATCACCAAAAATTTAAACCACTATCAAACCATTTCAAGTAAGGCCTAAGCTCATACCAAGGCCTCCAGGCAACCAAATTCGAAGGCAACCGAATCACAGAAAGAAGAAGAGGAAAGCCAAATCAAAACAAAAATGTTCCAACAACAAATGCTCAAGGCGACGCAAAGGCCTCAAAATACTTCATCATAGGCCATTAGAAAGGCAACTGAAGCAAGTCAAAAGGAAGAAGAAGAAAAGCTAATCAAAATGAAAACATTTCAACAGTAGCATATCAGAAGCATACATATCAGAAGCTACAGAGCATACAAGGCAACATAGGCAAGCGTCCAGGCAACAGAAGAAGAAGGAAAAGAAGGGTGTATAAGCAAAGCGAGGCAGGGTCATAGGAGAAGAAGAAAATATCACAATAGTCAACATCATCATCAACCACAAATCAAAGAAGTAAGAAACACAAACCAGGGTCTCCAAGCGTGCCTCCGCCGTCTTCCCCTCGCCTCGGCCTCCTACGCATACCCCTAACCCTCCTTCCTCCGTCTCCGAAGGTAACGCATTTCTCCCAATTTTTCTGTCAAATACCTCCAATAATAATAATAATTTGAAGTCAGAAGCAAATGGTTGAAAAATCATAACATGCAATAATGGAAACCTTAACGAAATAAAAGATGAAAGTACCGTGAATCTGTCGCCCTAATGCTTTGCTGGAGGGAAGAAGAAGATTGAGGGTACCGGTGGCCATGGACAAAGGGACTCAGAAGCGAGGGCATGTGAACCACGAAGAAGACGAGCAAATGAACGAACGGCGCAAAACCTTGTGAACCCTAATCCCTGTCTCAGCCAAACTAACAAATTATGTTTAACCCTAAAAAAAAACAGATTATGATATTTGGACCTTAACCCATTTCATATGCTTAAAAGCCCAGCGAATTCATTTTTACACCCCCCATCCTTTTCTTCTGATTACCCCTGTTTAGGCCCCCTTAAAACCCTTAGGCCCATACTTTTGTTCATTATCTAACCCTTTAATTTGACACCTCTTTCTATTTATCCTCTTTTAGTTTTTTTAGAACTTTATTAACTTAGTTTAATCATAAGTCAATCAAATAGATGTTAATTTAATTAAACAATTTTAACTAATTTAAGTTTAGCTTTAAGATTAATTAGGTAATTTTAGTTTTCCTTTTTTCTAATTAGATTTAAATTAATAACTTTTAAGTTTTAATTTAGTTTAATTATTTAATAACTATTAAAAATAATACTTCATATTAACATAAAAAACATGAAAAATTAAAACATTTTAATTAATTCCTTCGCTTTAGTTAATATTTATACAAAAAATAAAAAAAAATAGAATTTAAGAGTTAAAACATTTTATTTTCCTTAATTAATTCTCTTGCGTTATTAATATTAAACAAAAATACAAAAATACATGTTCACATCCTTTAGTTTACTATTTAATCATTATTATGGCTATGTATCATTATCTGCATAATTTTCTGTTAAATTATTTTATATTTACATGGTTATTCTGTTTACTTCTAAATCCAAGGGAAAAATGATTAAATTTGTTGACTTCATGTCCTCAAGTCTAATCACGCGAGTATCTCCATCTCGTTAAAACTTAAGACAATTTTTCCTCAAATACTCAATCTTTTCAAAACTTATACCTTTTAAGTCAAAACTTCGACATTAGGTCGTCGTACCTTCAAAAACCCGTCCGTACCCCTTTTCGGCCAAAACAATTTATTTCGATCAATCAAACGAACATTTTAATAAACAGATATTTCATAAGGTTCCTATAGAGTACTATAGATGCATTGGGTGCTAATACCTTCCCACTGTATAACCAACCCCCGAACCATAGATCTCTTTTCAAAAACGCCTTATATTTTCATTACTTTTAAAAGTATTATTTTACATTGCATATTTAGGGTTTTATTTCGCTCTTTCCCCCTTTCCCTTGGAAATAATAAAGCGCGGTGGCGACTCTTGCTTTTGTGAGACGAATTAATCAATAATTCGATCTCCGATTTACCCCGCTACATTTTTTATCGCTACAGAATTGGCGACTCTGCTGGGGACAGATTGACCTCTTGCTGGTCCATCCCTAAGTGGGTTAAGCCTAGTTTGTTTTATCTGTTTTATTATTATTTGATTTGTTTGATTATGTGTTTAAATTGGGGTTGTTTGGGTTTTTGCAAAGGACGAATCCTATACCCGGATTAAGTTACACTTAAGGAATAGGACGGGCGGTACAGTCATGTTAACTTTGAGGGAGTAATCCCGAAGAAGGAGGCATGAGATCCCCCACTCAATGGAAGGCCCTCTTGAACATAATATTTGTTTACCGAGTAATCGGGAAGACATTATTATCTTCGACCTAGGATCCAGAGAAATTAAGAATCGTAGAACCCTAACCCATCTTGGCCTTTTTAGGTGTAGCGCGGAGACTATAACGGAGTAATTCAGAAGTAGTTGTTACGCGATGCTACGCTCAGATGAGTTTCTCTTGAGAATATTGCTAATTATTGAGTAATCAAGATGTTGGCAATATCCGAAGGAGGAATGTAGACTCTGGGAACTTTTAGAACCTTGTCTTACAGGTGTGATTGAACTATTAGTACATACCTTGGGGTGGGCTTTACCCTCGACTCCATGCTGAATTGTTGAACCTTTGAACCCCATGTTTGTGAACTTGTGTGTAACTGTTGCATTATCATTCATTCATGCATCCATCAACATTTTTGTAAAAAACTTGTTTTTCAAGGAACTTAGGAATGATTTCTCCAGACATCTCAGGTATTATTATGGAATTTGGAAGGAGAAACACTCGAAGTTTTAGTTTTAAGGAGCCCGAGATTGAAGAACTGAAGAGTTTAATCCCTAAGATCGAGAACCCGACGGATTTTCAGAAAAAGTATGGGTCCATTATACCTCTCATGAAGCGCAAGATGAAAGAAGGCATCCTTAATACGTTGGTTCAATTCTACGATCCTTTGTACCGATGTTTCACCTTTCCGGATTACCAGTTGATGCCCACCTTAGAAGAGTACTCCTACATACTTGGTTTGCCGATCACCGACTGTGTTCCTTTTTCCGGATTAGAAGAGGAGCCCAAATCTCACGAGATAGCGACCATCACCCACTTGAAGAAGTCAGAGATATAGGAGAACATGACTACAAAAGGGGGAATCCGAGGTTTGTCTGCACAGTTTTTGTTGAGGAAAGCTCGTCATTTCGTTGAGATAAAAGATACTGTTGCCTTTGAAGACGCCTTTACTTTACTCGCTTATGGTCTATTCTTGTTCCCTAACGTTGATAAATTTGTGGATATCAACGCCATCAGAATTTTCTTGATTGGAAATCCGGTCCCTACGCTGCTAGGAGATACCTACTACTCCATCCATCTTCGAAATTCTTATCAAGGAGGAATGATTATTTGTTGTGCACCGTTGTTGTATCAGTGGTATGTTTCTCATCTACCTAGGTCTGAAGTTTTTTGGGATCTCGAGAAGGAGCCGCGATGGGCGCCAAAGATTATAGCATTCACTCATTTCGACATTGATTGGTATAATCGAGTTTACTATGACGTGAAGATCATCGATAGCTGTGGTGCTTTTCCTAACGTGCCCCTTCTTGGTACGAAAGGTGGAATTAATTATAATCCTGTTCTCGCGCGCCATCAGTTTGGATACCCGATGAGGGGCAAGCCAAACAACATCCATGTGAGTGGTTTCTTTCTACAAGAAGGACAAGATCACCAGGCAGCTAAGAGGGAGATCGAAGGAGCTTGGCGCCACATCCATAGGAAAGGGAGAGACATGTTAGGACATAGAGGTGTCATTTCTTTGGAGCCTTACCTACAATGGGTCCGCGCTAGGGATTGCACTCTCAAGATGCCCTATAAACCTGAGAAACCTTTATTCCCTACCGTTGCATCATCATCTGTTGATATCCCTATCGAGAATATGGGAGAATACCAAGGATATCTGGCTAGGATGAAGTCCGAGAGAGATGCTTGGAAAGAAAAGTATAATATGTCTGAATATGAGAATCAGGTCCTGACTCGACAACTAAAGGAAAAGGAGGATTTACTCTTTATTCAAGATGGCTGGTTCATTGATCATGATGAGAAGCTTCGTCAAAAGGATGCTTTACTGAAGAAGTATGCTGGTGAAAGGAAGAGAAAGAAGGAAGGTTCGGTAAGCGTTGCTCTTGTTCCCAATCCACAAAAGGAAATATTTGGTCGACTGGTAGCTGAGAAGAAAAAGATGGAAGACTTTTATGAAGAGAAGATCAAGAAGCTCCGGTTATAGTTGGCATTTGGTCCTTCATCTGATGATTCTGAGTGATCTTTAGTTCTTAGTTTTATTTTTACTGTTGTCATTTTGTAAAACTTTGTAAAAGGGCTTCATGGTCCGAAGTTGTAATTTACTGCTTTTTATTATGGGCTTCATGTTCCAAAGTTGTAATTTACTGCTTTTTATTATGGGCTTCATGTTCCAAAGTTGTAATTTACTGCTTTTTATTATGGGCTTCATGTTCCAAAGTTGTAATTTACTGCTTTTTATTATGGGCTTCATGTTCCAAAGTTGTAATTTACTGCTTTTTATTATGGGCTTCATGTTCCAAAGTTGTAATTTACTGCTTTTTATTATGGGCTTCATGTTCCAAAGTTGTAATTTACTGCTTTATTATGGGCTTCATGTTCCAAAGTTGTAGTTTACTGCTTTGTTTTTGGGTTGTTATCCCAAAGTGTAATTTATTGTTTTGTTGTTCCAAAGTTGTAAGTTGTAATTTACCGCTTTTGATTAATGGATGAGTTTTTATTGTTCCAAATTCCTTTACCATTGATGTGTGCAAAATTATCGAAGTTCCTTGAAAAAATTATTAAAATGAATTATCATTTGCATCACACATCATGCATCATTCAACATTCCACTTCACATGTTTTCTAGAGTCTTATCCTTGTTTCTTTTTCCACTCCGAAAGGTTCTCAAGCTGTCTCATCGATACGATACTCGAGCCAATCATCAGAGGAAGATGGAAGATCTGGAACAGGAAAACCACGAGCTTCGTGAGGAGGTCGCTACCCTTCGTGTCGGTATGGAAAAGTTAATCGCGCTAGTGGAAAGTTTGGTGGCTGTTCAGAATCAGCCATCGACTACATCTGCTGAGATTCAGACTTCAACTACTGTGGTTTTTGAGATTGTCACCGTTCCAACATCTGTGACTCAAATAAACTCTCCGCTTCAACATCAGATGCAAAAAGGTTTTCCGTGGGGAATGCCTTACAACTTTGTGCCAGAGGGGTATCAGCCTGTCGTCCAACCTTTGTTTCAACCTGCTTTATCTCTTCCTCAACCAGAGACAACTGCCATGCCGCCAGTAGTCCCGTCTGTAACACCTTTCCCGCAACCGGTAATGACAATTGTCGCTCCTGTGGTTCACTCCGTGCCATACTTGAATGAACATACTTATCCTGCCGAGCCTGCTGAAAGTTTGGGTCTCTTTGATAGAATGGAAGAATTTCAAGACCAATTCCAAGAAATGCAGAGGGAGCTCAGAGCGTTAAAGGGGAAGGATTTGTTTGGGAAGAACACTCATGACCTTTGTTTAGTTCCGAATGTCAAGATTCCAGCAAAATTCAAGGTGCCAGACTTTGAAAGATATAAGGGTGATTCGTGTCCTCGAAGTCATTTGAATATGTACGTGAGAAAGATGTCTACATATTCTGATGATCATGACTTGTTGATTCACTATTTTCAAGACAGTTTGACGGGTGCTGCTCTAAAGTGGTATATGGGTTTAGACATCATTCAGATCCGCAACTTCAACGATCTTAGAGAAGCTTTTGTCCATCAGTATAAGTACAACGTTGACATGGCGCCAGACAGGGATCAACTCCGGGCGATGTCCCAGAGAGATAGAGAATCTTTTAAGGAATACGCCCAGAGGTGGCGTGAAATTGCTGCTCAAATCTATCCACCTCTTGAGGAGAAAGAGATGACTAAGATATTCTTGAAGACTTTAGGTTCCTTTTACTATGAGAGAATGATCGCCAGCGCACCCAGTGACTTCACCGAAATGGTAAGCATGGGCATGCGGTTGTAGGAAGGGATTCGTGAAGGGAGTTTGGTTAAAGAAGGAAGTCCGTCTAGCAGTACTAAGAAGTTTGGAAGTGTTTTCCCGAAAAGAAAAGAGCAGGATGTCAGCGTGATCTTCCCAGGGAGACCGAGGAGAGGTTACTCACACGTTGCGGCAGTCACTCCGGCTGTCCGCCCAGCTTTGATGACCCCAGTTCATCAAACCCCACCAACTCAACAACGGCCATTTCAGCAGTAGCCTCGACAACAGGCTTATCCATTCAACAATCAGAACCGTTCACCAAGAAAACCGCAATTAGATGCCATTCCTATGACTTATACTGAATTGTTCCCTGCTCTTATCAGAAAGAACCTCATAACGACAAAGCCTCCTCCTGTCGCACCAAATAGTACTTCTCCGTGGTACAAGGCGGATCAGTTTTGTGAATACCATCAAGGGTCGCCGGGGCACAACCTTGAAAATTGTTTTGCTCTAAAGGCGGACGTGTAGAGGTTGATTAAGAATGGTATTTTATCTTTCAAGGATGTTAACCGATATGTTAGAGATAATCCTTTGCCTCGACATGGGGCAGCATCAGTGAATATGGTGGAAGGTTGTCCGGTAAATTTTCGAGTTTTTCAAGTTGAACACATAAGAGAGTCGTTGATCAGGTTACATCAGAGCTTAAGAAGACTTGCCTTTGTTAGGCATCAGCATGATTATGATGTTTGTGAATTTTGTTCAAGAGAGGTTGATTGCCCTATTGTGAAGGAGGATATTCAAAAGTTGTTAGACCAGAGAGTTATCACTATTACATATGACAGAGATCCGGAGGATGAAGTGAATGTCATAATACGGCAATTCAATTTGCCTGAATCAGTAGAGATTGTTTACGACAGTCAGACTGCACCTGTTGCTCCTTTGATCATTTATCCACCTGGTCCTGTGCCTTACAACTCAGACCAAGTTGTACCGTATAAGTATAATGCCACAATGATTGAGAATGAGGTAGAAGTCCCTATACCAACCAGACCGTCTTTTGTTAACATTGCTGATGTGAGTAGAGTTACGAGAAGTGGACGTGTCTTTGCTGCAATACCTTTGAAGAGACCAGAAGTTCAAGTCAGGAGACCCATACCGGCAGAAATTCCAGTGAGAAATGTTGAACCAAGGGTTGAGATAGGCCGATCCGATGAACCTATCCCATATCCTGAGGATGATGAGATTCTGAAGCTTATCAAGAGAAGTGAATATAAGATTGTGGACCAACTTTTGCAAACTCCTTCCAAGATTTCTTTGCTTGCTTTACTAAGAGATTCTGGTGCCCATAGAGAAGCTTTGATGAAGGTTTTGGACCAGGCATTCGTGGATCATGATGTGACGGTTGACCAATTTGATGGAATTGTGGGAAATATTACTTCGTGTAACAATCTTAGTTTCAGTGATGAAGAGCTTCCAGAGGAGGGAAGGAACCATAATATGGCTTTGCATATCTCAATAAGTTGCGGAAATGATACTTTATCAAGTGTGTTGGTAGATACAGGTTCGTCGTTAAATGTAATGCCCAAAACTACATTATCTCGACTCTCATATCAAGGTGCTCCCATGAGACCCAGTGGAGTAATTGTCAAAGCGTTTGATGGTTCTAGGAAGACTGTCATTGGTGAAGTGGATCTTCCTATAGTAATTGGACCTCATACATTTCAGATCACTTTTCAAGTAATGGATATTCGTGCTGCCTACAGTTGCTTATTGGGTCACCCATGGATCCATGATGCAGGGGCAGTCACTTCCACGCTCCATCAAAGATTGAAGTTTGTAAGGCATGGAAAGCTGGTAATGATTGGTGGAGAGCAGGCTATGATGGTAAGCCATTTGTCATCTTTCTCTTTTATTGATGCTGATGAGGATGTTGGAACCCAATTCCAAGCTCTATCTGTTGCTAATAGTGAAGTGAAGAAGCAAGGGACATCTATCTCTTCTTTTGAGGATGCGCGACGAGTGGTTGAAAGTGGTTCGGTTGAAGGTTGGGGCCAGGTGTTGACCTTGCCCGAGAACAAGTCTGGAGAAGGTCTTGGTTTTCATCCCGTGTCTGCAAGAGTCAAGCAGGAAGTGGTTACTCGTCCGATTCAAGAGGTTTTCCGAAGCGCAGGTTTTATCCACCCGACTCCTCCTGAAGTTGATGCTATAATAGGAGACGATTCTGAAGAGGATTTACCCGATTTTGTAACGCATGGAGTGGCTTGCCAGAACTGGATTGTTGTTGATGTTCCTGTTGTGATGCACATTTCTGAGTAATGTTTTGTTTTGTTTTTTGAAAAATTTTGCTCTGCCCAAGGCGAAAAATATTTGTGTCGGGCTATGTTGAAAATAAATCCTTTTGCTCTGCCCAAGGCAAAAGAGAAATGTCTGGGCTCTTTGTTTCAAGTATTTTCCTCCATGAATAAAAATGTTATTTTGTCCATTACTGTTTTATTTTTTCACTTTTTTCTGGGAAATAGTAATGAAAATTAATTGGTAGTAATAGGAAAATATAATAATATTTTGTTTCATTTGTACAACATTCATATTAATCGATTTCTAAAATAAAGCATAATCATATGTGCAGATTAATCCATGACTTAACCATTGAAAACAATGATCCTATGCCCTCTCCCAACTTTGAATTCCCTGTGTTCAGAGCCGAAGAAGAGTATAGTGAAGAGATTCCTGATGAAATTTCCCGTTTGCTCGAGCATGATGAAAGGATTATTCAGCCGTTTGAAGAACCTGTAGAGATGATCAATTTGGGTGATGAAGAAGATAAAAAGGAAGTCAAGGTCGGAGCTTTGCTCATCCCAGAGGTCAAAGATAAAATGTTGGAGCTTCTTAAAGAGTATGTTGATGTGTTTGCTTGGTCCTACCAAGATATGCCAGGTCTGGACAACGATATTGTGGAGCATCGTTTACCGTTGAGACCTGAATGTCCGTCGATTAAGAAGAAGTTGAGAAGGACTCGTCCCGATATGGCTGACAAGATCAAAGAAGAAGTTCAGAAGCAGATTAATGCAGGTTTCCTTGTTACATCGGTCTATCCTCAGTGGTTAGCCAATATAGTGCCTGTTGCTAAGAAGGATGGCAAAGTTCGGATGTGTGTGGACTATAGAGATCTGAATAGAGCTAGCCCAAAGGATGATTTCCAATTACCGCACATTGACGTATTGGTCGACAGTACCGCAAAGTTCAAAGTCTTTTCTTTCATGGATGGTTTCTCTAGTTACAATCAAATCAAGATGGCACCAGAAGATATGGAGAAGACAACTTTCATTACACCGTGGGGAACATTTTGTTATCGGGTTATACCGTTTGGTTTGAGGAATGCTGGTGCAACATACCAAAGAGCCATGACTGCTTTGTTCCATGATATGATGCATAAAGAGATAGAAGTGTATGTAGATGACATGATTGCCAAATCACAAACTGAAGAGGATCACTTGGAACATTTATTGAAGTTATTCCAGCGTTTGAGAAAGTATAAACTCTGTCTGAATCCTAACAAGTGCACTTTTGGTGTTCGTTCTGGAAGACTTCTGGGTTTCATTGTCAGTCAGAAAGGTATTGAGGTAGATCCTGATAAAGTCAAAGCTATTCGGGAAATGCCTGCACCCAAGACGGGAAAACAAGTAAGAGGATTCCTTGGGAGATTGAACTATATTTCTAGATTTATATCTCATATGACTGCTACCTGTGGGCCGATTTTCAAGCTTCTCCGAAAGAACCAAGGATGTGTGTGGACAGAAGATTGTCAGAGAGCTTTTGATAACATCAAAGAATATTTACTTGAACCTCCCATTTTGATTCCTCCGGTGGAAGGAAGACCTTTGATTATGTACCTGACTATATTGGAAGATTCCATGGGATGTGTGCTTGCTCAACAAGATGAGACTGGAAGAAAGGAACATGCCGTCTATTATCTGAGTAAGAAATTCACAGACTGTGAGTCTCGATACTCATTTCTTGAGAAAACCTGTTGTGCTTTAGCTTGGGCTGCTCGCCGTCTGCGCCAGTATATGATTAACCACACCACTTGGTTGATCTCCAAAATGGATCCGATCAAGTATATCTTTGAGAAGCCCGCCTTATCTGGAAGAATAGCTCGTTGGTAGATGTTGTTGTCCGAATATGACATTGAGTATCACACTCAGAAAGCAATCAAAGGGAGTATTTTAGCCGATCATTTGGCTCACCAACCCATTGACGATTATCAATCCATCAAGTTTGATTTCCCAGATGAAGATGTTATGTACTTGAAAGCTAAAGATTGTGAAGAGCCGTTACCTGAAGAAGGACCTGATCCCGGATCCCATTGGGGTTTAATTTTTGACAGAGCTGTGAATTCTTATGGAAATGGAATTGGGGAAATCATCGTCACTCCCTGAGGTACTCATATCCCGTTCACGGCAAGATTGAAGTTTGACTGCACGAACAACATGGCTGAATATGAGGCGTGTATTATGGGTCTCGAAGAAGCAGTGGATCTAAGGATTAAGATTCTTGATATTTACGGAGATTCGGCATTGGTAATTAATCAAATCAAAGGAGAATGGGAGACTCGTCATCCTGGTTTGATCCCTTACAGAGACTATGCTAGAAGATTGTTAACTTTCTTCAACAAAGTGGAATTACATCATATCCCTAGAGATGAGAACCAAATGGCTGATGCTTTAGCTACTTTGTCTTCAACGTTCCAAGTGAATGGTTTGAACGATGTGCCTACAATCCGGGTTATGCGCCTCGACAGACCTGCTCATGTGTTCTCAGTAGAAGAGGTCACAGACGATAAACCGTGGTTCTATGACATTAAACGTGTTCTTCAAACTCAAGAGTACCCGCCTGGGGCATCCAGTAAAGATAGGAAGACATTGAGAAGATTGGCAAGCAGTTTCTTCCTCAATGAAGAGGTATTGTATAAGAGGAATTACGACATGGTCTTGCTCAGATGTGTAGACAGACGTGAAGCAGACATGCTGATGCAAGAAGTACATGAAGGATCCTTTGGTACTCATGCCAACGGACATGCAATGGCTAGAAAGATGTTGAGAGCTGGTTACTATTGGATGACAATGGAATCTGATTGCTGCAAATATGTGAAGAAATGTCATAAATGCCAGATTTATGCGGACAAGATGCATGTGCCACCGACCCTCCTCAACGTTATCTCTTCACCTTGGCCTTTCTCTATGTGGGGAATTGATATGATTGGAATGATTGAACCCAAAGCTTCAAATGGTCATCGTTTCATCTTGGTAGCGATCGATTATTTTACTAAATGGGTGGAAGCAGCATCTTATGCTAATGTAACTAGACAGGTGGTAGTCAGATTTATCAAGAATCAGATCATTTGTCGATACGGCATCCCGAGCAAGGTCATCACTGATAATGGTTTGAATTTGAATAACAAGATGATGAGAGAACTTTGTGAAGAGTTCAAGATCGAACATCATAATTCTTCTCCTTACAGACCGAAGATGAATGGGGCTGTTGAAGCTGCTAACAAGAACATCAAAAAGATTGTCCAGAAGATGGTGGTAACTTACAAAGATTGGCATGAAATGCTTCCGTTTGCTCTGCATGGATACCGTACTTCAACTCGAACTTCAACAGGCGCAACCCCATTTTCCCTAGTTTATGGTATGGAAGCAGTACTCCCCGTGGAGGTTGAGATTCCGTCTATGAGAGTTTTGATGGAAGCTAAACTTTCTGAGGCTGAATGGTGTCAAAGTAGGTATGATCAGTTGAATTTAATTGAAGAAAAGAGATTGACAGCTTTGTGTCACGGTCAATTATATCAGCAGAGAATGAAGAAGGCTTTTGATAAGAAGGTTCGACCACGCGAGTTCAGAGAGGGTGACCTTGTGCTCAAGAAGATATTATCTTCCCAACCTGATTCTAGGGGCAAGTGGGCTCCTAATTATGAAGGACCGTATGTCGTTAAGAAAGTTTTCTCTGGAGGTGCTTTGATTCTCACCAATATGGACGGTGAAGAGCTCCCGCGTCCCATGAACGCTGATGCAGTCAAGAAGTATTTCGCTTAGGTTTGAGTTGACAGTTCGCTAAGTTGAAAACCCGAAGGGGCGGCTTAGGCAAGCTTTTGGTCAGACTGGTCTTGGCATTTGAACACATTTTGGAAATTCGAAGTTGTTAGGGAGAATAGTGATCATTGTTTTTTGTGTAACCTTTTTCTTTCATGTACTATTTCCCAAACTTTTGTAAACCGTTGGAGTCGCGTTGTTAGCGAACTACCATCTTATTAATGAAATTTGAGCCTTTACCTTTTGTGGATAAAATTTTAATTTTTACGGCAATATTTGAAACAAAGTTATTTAAAGTATTTTTATTTTAAAAAATGTGTCGTGAATAATGAAAGGAATATTAACAGTTGTTCCGAAGATGGCCAAGCCATGAAATGCAAAACAGTACAGTATTTTATCCTTGCATGATGAACATGTTTCGTTTCAAAATCTTCATGTGGTGTTGGTTGTGTAAACTTGTGTTTCTGGTGGTACTAAGTTTGTTGACTCCCCAGTTGTTCCAGTTAAGCGTTGTTCTTGGCTACCTTTATTTGGGCAATTTCTGAAGTGTGGTACGCTTTGTCTCATGCCAGTTGGTCTATTGGTGTTAGAAGATTGGATTTGATTGCTTTTCTCCTTAGAAGACTTGAACCTTGTGGCGTGCTACGCTCCGACGTTGCTTTGTGGTTCCAGTTCCAGTTATTTTCCATCTTTTTCTAGGATTGGTCGAGTATCTATCTTTTCGTGACATCTTATCGTCTTCAAGATATTCCATCTGTTCGTTTTGTCAGCATACCATTCATTTATCCATTTACACTTACATCACGCGTGCATATTCACATTTGCCATTGATTTTGGGTTGTATACTTTGTTTTTAATACAAGGTACAATTTCTTTCCAAGTAGAAGGTTAGCTTAGGCAGAAAATGTGCTTCCTTTCTAAATTCCCCAACTGAGTTAATCTTCGTGGATGATTTTTGATTTAGCCTACCTTGTCCATTGCTGGATAGGATGAATCCCCAATTGAGTTACTTTCTCATTGGGTGGAGTCTTGTTTGACTATTTTCTCTCTAGTTTATTCCTGGATGAAGTTGTTGTCTCTTGCATAGGCTATCTCATGATTTTCCCCAGTGAAGTCGCGACCTAGACGAATGGTGCATTTATTTTGCACATTTAAGTATGTGATCTCCTCGAGAAGGATTGATTCATGGTTCTCTTTGACGAATATTTTATTCTCTGCCAATATCATCGCAATTTCCTTCTGAGTTATTATTGGAAAACGACAAGCGGCGGTCTCTTCATGAGAAACTTGTACGTTATAGACATCGTTGGAAAACGACAAGCGGCAGCTCTTCACGAGCAACTTGTGCGTTATTATTATTATTATTCGGAAGACGACAAGCGGCAGCTCCTCACGAGCAACTTGTGCGTTATTATTTTCGGAAAACGACAAGCGGCAGCTTTTCACGAGCAACTTGTACGTTATTATCTTGTGGAAAACGCCAAGCGGCAGCTCTTCACGAGCAACTTGTACGTTATTATCTTGTGGAAAATGACAAGCGGCAGCTCTTCACGAGCAACTTGTACGTTATTATCTTTTGGAAAACAACAAGCGGCAGCTCTTCACGAGCAACTTGTACGTTATTATTTTTGGAAAACGGCAAGCGGCGGTCTCTTCATGAGCAACTTGTACGTTATAGACATCGTTGGAAAACGACAAGCGGCAGCTCTTCACGAGAAACTTGTACGTTATTATATTTTTTGGAAAACGGCAAGCGACAGTCTCTTTATTTGAGCAACTTGTACGTTATTATTTTTCTGGAATACAACAAGTGGCAGCTTCTTTATTTGAGCAGCTTGTATGTTATTGGTATTTTCTTTGGAAAACAGTAAGTGGCGGCTTCTTTATTTGAGCAGCTTGTGTGTTATTGACATCCCTGGACGACAGCAAGTGGCAACCTCTTTATTTGAGCAGCTTGTATGTCATAATATTTTGGGAAGACAGCAAGTGACAGCTTCTTTATTTGAGCAGCTTGTATATCTACAACCATATTATATCTCCGCATTAATTGGTATATCTCCGGAAATCTCGCAGAGAAGTTTGTTATGAATCTTTACCTTCTGAAGTCGGTAATCCATTATCAGAAAAATTGATACTTTTTTGTCTATCATTGACCTTGAGTTGTGAACTCACTGTTTTTGGGTCAATAATCTGTTTTATGGCCTATGCAAGATGCCTTCTTTGTTAGGGTCAGAGGTCGTATTCCCTCAATTTTATTCGCCGTTAAGAGTCTGTCATTTGAAGTCGATAGCTTGTTTCCCCAGTAGTGTATAATCTATGTCTCTGTGTTTTGTTGGTGTTTGATTTCTCCAGCATTATCTTGTTTTTATACAATGTCTTCCTCTGCGAATTCAATCATTACATTCATATCAAACATAGTGGCGGTATCTTAGGGAAAAAATTTGCGTATTATGTATTTAAGTACCTTCAATCTCGTCGAGACGAATATTTTAATCTTCATATCTCCGGATAGAAGAAACTTAAATAGGGGCAGCTGTTGTACCCCAAATTTTGACCTAAGATACCATCTCCCATCTGCATCATTACATTGCAAGTGTTTTGACCTATTTTTTTATCAATTTTCAAAGCAGATTTTAAATTCATAACTTTTTCAAGTCGAGAGCTGTTTATTTATTGAACGCCAAATTTATTAATCGATCAATGCTAAAACAATGTTTATTTAATTATTTATTATTCTGAATTTAAATAACTGGAACTTATTTTTCAGTTATTATATAAATTAAAGAATTATAAATAGTAAAGTAAATATTTGAAAAGAAGGTTATTAATTGATCAAACGATGTTATTTAATTATTTATTATTCCAGGTTTAAATAATTGAAATTTTATTTTCAGTTATTATAATTTAGAAGAATTATAAATAATGAAATAATTAAGTGAAGAGAAGTTAATTGGTCAATGATGTTTGTTTAGTTATTTATCATTCTAAATTTAAATAATTGAAATTGATTTTCAGTTATTATATAATTTAAAGAATTATAAATGATAAAACAAATAATTGCAAAGAAGAAAAGAATTAATTGGTAAAATATTGGAGTTTTATTTATTTTACTCTAATTGTACAATTATCGTTTAAATACCGTATTTATTTACAACGTATTTACAATGATAATTTTTACAATGTTTAAAATGAAATAAAAACTATTCTAATTTTTCCTAAATTCTAAATCTTCATCTTCTATCCAATACTTTTTTAATGCCCATTTGATTTTTACCTGCAAAGAATTAAAAGAAAAAAAAAGTCAGAAATGAATATAATCAAAAGCAAAAAAAATTAATTTAAGCGTTCATCATTAAAAGCAAACGGCTGGAATCAGTTTTACCCTTTTTGCAAATCACGGGATTTCTCCCGGTTCACAAAAAGGGATGAATTTTATTGATAAAAAATGAATGCACAAATTTAAATATGCACAAATTCACTCTTGTCAAAATTGAATTTTTCAAAATAAACAGCATAGTTCAAAACCAATTGCATTTTTAAAAGCCAATTGCAAATTTCAAAAGAAAAACATCAAATGCATAGCAAAACAGCATATGCATTTTCAATACAAGCCCATTCCAACGTAAACATGCCAAAATGTGGAAGAAGTCAAAACATAAGGCTCCCATGCAGTAGACAAAGAGAGATATGCAGTTTAAACCATATATGCAAGCAATACATTTCCATTTTACATCATTTTCCAGCTTGCTTTTTCAGAACCAAATAAAGTACATACATCATTTTAATGTCTATTTGTACTTAAGAGAGAGAAGAGAGGAAGAGTGTTGGCTTTTACAGGTTTTGGCTTAGGCAGAAAAAGGCATAAAAACAAAACAACAGCAATACAATAAGAGAAATGGGAAGCATGAAAGAGGTTACCAAACAAAACTGATGTAGCAGCATAATGTGCAGAGAGAAGGAAGAAATATAGTAAAATATACAACCTGTAACGTAAACCTCAAGGGAGGAAGGCCAAACTGTTATAACAACAAAACTCTTCAAAGAAAAGATAGTTCATAACCTTTTTTTTCAAGCCCTCCAAACTCAAAAAACTGTAAAACAAAAAACAAAGCCATTTTTCTCAAGCTCAAAGCAAAAACCAGAACCTGCTGCCCAAGGCCACAAACCAAAAACCTTATGGCCTAAAAACCAGTCAAACCTGTTGCCATAACCTGCTGTTTCAAGGCCACAAACCAAAAACCTTATGGCCTAA
The DNA here is from genome assembly GCA_948472305.1 of Vicia faba. Lineage (NCBI taxonomy): Eukaryota > Viridiplantae > Streptophyta > Magnoliopsida > Fabales > Fabaceae > Vicia > Vicia faba. Next base: position 1,423,219,471 of record OX451741.1, on the reverse strand, counting down.
AAAACCAGTTCACCCTGTTTCTATCAACATACATAAATCACCAAACTTGTCCCATCCTAAACCAATAAACCAGCATAAACACCATCAAACCTTAAACCATTTCAAAACCAACATGGCCAAAAACCAGTAAAACCATTACCAAAACAACAACCAATGTGGCCTAAACCTGCATAAACCAGAACAACCAATATAACCTACTGCCTCAAGATTAAGACCAATATGGCCTAAACAATAAAACCTGTATCAAGACCAAGCCTGAAGCGAAACCAGTAAAAGCCATCACCAAAAATTTAAACCACTGTCAAACCATTTCAAGTAAGGCCTAAGCTCATACCAAGGCATCCAAGCAACCAAATTCGAAGGCAACCGAATCACAGAAAGAAGAAGAGGAAAGCCAAATCAAAACAAAAATGTTCCAACAACAAATGCTCAAGGCGACGCAAAGGCCTCAGAATACTTCATCATAGGCCATTAGAAAGTCAACTGAAGCAAGTCAAAAGGAAGAAGAAGAAAAGCTAATCAAAATGAAAACATTTCAACAGTAGCATATCAGAAGCATACATATCAGAAGCTACAGAGCATACAAGGCAACATAGGCAAGCGTCCAGGCAACAAAAGAAGAAGGAAAAGAAGCGTGTATAAGCAAAGCGAGGCAGGGTCACAGGAGAAGAAGAAAATATCACAATAGTCAACATCATCATCAACCACAAATCAAAGAAGTAAGAAACACAAACCAGGGTCTCCAAGCGTGCCTCCGCCGTCTTCCCCTCGCCTTGGCCTCCTACGCATACCCCCAACCCTCCTTCCTCCGTCTCTGAAGGTAACGCATTTCTCCCAATTTTTCTGTCAAATACCTCCAATAATAATAATAATTTGAAGTCAGAAGCAAATGGTTGAAAAATCATAACATGCAATAATGGAAACCTTAACGAAATAAAAGATGAAAGTACCGTGAATCTGTCGCCCTAATGCTTTGCTGGAGGGAAGAAGAAGATTGAGGGTACCGGTGGCCATGGACAAAGGGACTCAGAAGCGAGGGCATGTGAACCACGAAGAAGACGAGCAAATGAACGAACGGCGCAAAACCTTGTGAAACCTAATCCCTGTCTCAGCCAAACTAACAAATTATGTTTAACCCTAAAAAAAAACAGATTATGATATTTGGACCTTAACCCATTTCATATGCTTAAAAGCCCAGCGAATTCATTTTTACACCCCCCATCCTTTTCTTCTGATTACCCCTGTTTAGGCCCCCTTAAAACCCTTAGGCCCATACTTTTGTTCATTATCTAACCCTTTAATTTGATACCTCTTTCTATTTATCCTCTTTTAGTTTTTTTAGAACTTTATTAACTTAGTTTAATCATAAGTCAATCAAATAGATGTTAATTTAATTAAACAATTTTAACTAATTTAAGTTTAGCTTTAAGATTAATTTAGTAATTTTAGTTTTCCTTTTTTCTAATTAGATTTAAATTAATAACTTTTAAGTTTTAATTTAGTTTAATTATTTAATAACTATTAAAAATAATACTTCATATTAACATAAAAAACATGAAAAATTAAAACATTTTAATTAATTCCTTCGCTTTAGTTAATATTTATACAAAAAATAAAAAAAATAGAATTTAAGAGTTAAAACATTTTATTTTCCTTAATTAATTCTCTTGCGTTATTAATATTAAACAAAAATACAAAAATACATGTTCACATCCTTTAGTTTACTATTTAATCATTATTATGGCTATGTATCATTATCTGCATAATTTTCTGTTAAATTATTTTATATTTACATGGTTATTCTGTTTACTTCTAAATCCAAGGGAAAAATGATTAAATTTGTTGACTTCATGTCCTCAAGTCTAATCACGCGAGTATCTCCATCTCGTTAAAACTTAAGACAATTTTTCCTCAAATACTCAATCTTTTCAAAACTTATACCTTTTAAGTCAAAACTTCGACATTAGGTCGTCGTACCTTCAAAAACCCGTCCGTACCCCTTTTCGGCCAAAACAATTTATTTCGATCAATCAAACGAACATTTTAATAAACAGATATTTCAAAAGGTTCCTATAGAGTACTATAGATGCATTGGGTGCTAATACCTTCCCACTGTATAACCAACCCCCGAACCATAGATCTCTTTTCAAAAACGCCTTGTATTTTCATTACTTTTAAAAGTATTATTTTACATTGCATATTTAGGGTTTTATTTCGCTCTTTCGCCTTTTCCCTTGGAAATAATACAGCGCGGTGGCGACTCTTGCTTTTGTGAGACGAATTAATCAATAATTCGATCTCCGATTTACCCCACTACATTTTTTATCACTATAGATGCCATTCTGATACTCATTCAAATTCAGTCTTCAGATACAATTCAGATACGCTCCAAACACGGATGCCATTCTTATACTCATTCAGATTCAACTTGCTTGATGCAGTTCAGATACGCGCCAGACACGGATGCCATTCTGATACTCATTTAGATTCAGTCTCTAGATACAACTCAGATACGTTTCAGACACGGACACCATTCTGATACTTATTCTTTCAGCTTACAACTTACAATTCAACAAACATTCTTGGATGGCATCTACAAGCCCATCTCCGATAAGATTCTATCACCTCTCCAAATGGCATCTTTAAGCCCATTCCTTCAACTACACACCATCGAGTGCAAATTTCTGGGCACTCTAGTGTCCAATCATCTTTCACCTTCGAGTCACGAATGGCAAAGCTCGCCAATCTAACTCTTCAGGCTTAAGAAGATTGAACATGGGCAGCTGTTGTACCCCAAAATTTGCCCTCTCATTTATCAAGACTTTTCTCACAAGATTTCTTTGACTCAAGACTAGATTAGGGTTTGATCAACTCAAGACATCTCATCTTGCACTGATGACCCAAAATTAGGGTCTGAGATTTCACAAAGATTTTGGACTATCAATGCTTCATATGACTTTCAAACATCATTATGGACCCCTAAGATTACCCATGACAAGATTCAAGCCTTAAACCACATTTTTGATCAGTCAATTGGACAATTGACCTAAAAATCAGCTATATTGCGGGAAAAGTCAACCATGGCCAATTTACAGTCAAACTTCATAATTGTTTATCCACATCAACATTTTAGACTCATATTTATCATTTGACCAAGTTTGGACCATAATTCCTCAAGAAATTTAATCAAATCATCAAAAGGGAAAAATGGTCAAAATTAGGGTTTTGACTGAGAAAGGGAAATTTCTAATTTTTGACCTGGTAAATGACCAATTGATTTGAAGCATGATTTCAAGGATTCAATTCTATCATCTTGACCTAATGACATGGTTCAAAACATTGCAATTTCATTGGATTGACAGATGAAATTTGCAGTCAACTGATCAAAAGTCAACTGTATACTGAAAAGCCAAACTTTAACTTTTTGGTCAAAATTAAGTGCCAAGGATCACAATTCATCAAAACATGTCAAGATGTGAAACTTTCTCATCAAGAAATCAAATATTGAAGATTTAGTTTTGAAATTTGAAATTTTCTTAACTTAAAATTTTTTCTAAGTATAGAAAATTTCTTGTTTTTTCTCAACTTTAAGCCAAATCCTCACCATGATACAAAATGATTCAAAGAAAGTTCCCAACATGAAAGTTGTAGATCTCCATGAAATCTACAACTTTTCTTCCCACATTTTCTCCTAAAGATGCTTGAATCTCAAGATATAATCTTGTGAATACATGCTCACGAACTAAAATAACAGTGAAATTTTGCCCTAATTTAGGCAGGTTTTTGACCTAACTTCATGGCAATTTTTCACCTAGTTCCAAGAAGAATATTGAAATTCATTTCAAAGATGAGTTATATAACACATTAAAAGCTTTCCAAAATGTCATAGAACTCCTTGAGATCATTCTTGAGTAGGGAGAATCGAAGAGAGGAAGTTGGTAATTTCTCACTTTAATTTCAAGCCATTTCATAAAGAACAAAATTCAAATCTGAACCTATGCTGCCTAATCCTTGCTTTACAGGTCTTAAACATGTTTCTAACTTTATAATTTAATGCTTACTCAGTTGATAAAGCCTTAATCCAAGCACAAGAGTCTTTGTCCAAGCTTTAATTCCATAAATGGCATAAAGTTGCCATTTCCATGTTAGAAAAACATAACTTTTGCAACTTTTCACTTCTTGAGCATTGGACCTATTTTCTCTGCATACACAAGTCCTATAAATCAATAGCAAGTTGTCTAGGACTTGTATCAACTCCAAGAAGGCATGTACAAGCATGTAGAGACTTGTCTCCTCACTTTGCTTCAAAAGCAAGAAAAGTGCAAAAAGCCTATAACTCAAAAATCTATTGTGGAGCTGACTTGAAACTTTCTCTATACTTATACACAAACACATTACAACTTAGAGGATGATTGCTCAAGGCCAGAAACTCTCTAAAACTCCCTATCACCAAAAAACTGTCAAAACTTGCAATTTAAGACCAAGCATGGCAATCCACAAATCTACTCGTGCGTTTCAAGTTTTAATCAGTCAAACACTTTATCTACCTCATATCTAAGTGTTCCAGACCATCACCCCTTCACTGTAACTCCTCCTTCTCCATCTACTATTTTTTTTCAAGCTTGCATGTTGACTTGGATAGAGAGATTCAGGCCCTTTCAAAGCAAGGCAAGGATTGGAACACACTCAGGGAGGTTCAGGCAAGCTAAAGGAATCTTCAGGCCTTCATAAATCTCACTCAAACTCCATTCACGATCTCAGCTGAAAGAGGTAAGAACTCCAACTTCTATCTCTTCATACATGCATCTATTGGTCACAATTGTGAAGATAAAATGTAGATATCCTTGTGCTAAAACCAACCATGTTCATAAAATTCATTTATATTCATTGTGTATAGAGAATTTTAGAGTTCAAATTTCTGTAAAAATTAGGGCCTTTAAAATTCGTTTTGATCTTTGATTGTTAGTTTACATGAGTTACATGTTTGAAATCGTGGGAAAGAGTACTATCATTTTCATGTTGGAAGTTTCCATTTTCATGGAGAAATGAGAAAGATACAGAGGTTCTGGATAGCTTGAGGAAGAAGATGAAGTACATGGCTAGGAGTTTTTTGTGTTATTTATATTTTATTTCATATGAACTAACGGATGTACAACCACCCCAGTGGCAAGGTAGCGCGCTGGAAATGCATAGGTCATGGGTTCAAACCTTGGCGCTACCTTTTGTTTTGTTTTCATATTTTTCAGTTTCATTTTTTGCCATTTTTGCAGCGTGGGCTCAACTACTGGGCTTCACATTTTTTCTGATACTTACCTCCTGTTTGTTCAGGATACCCCCCTGGCCCATGCATTTTATTTCTTTGTTTTTATTTTCATTTTTTATTTTATTAAACATTTTCTTTAATATATAAAAATCATGAAAATATAAAATATGATAAATATTGCATCTTGATTTATTTTATTTTTATTTTCACATAAAAAATATTTTTATTTAATTATATACTAATTATTTTTCTTAAACAAACTTTTAAAATAAAATAAACTTAAATATATTTTATTCATTTTCCTTCATACTTGTAAATATTTATTTTGATATATAAAAAGACTAAGTATTTCACAAAATATTATTTATTATTTTAAGACAAAAAAAAACACAAAAAAAACACTTAAAGAACTTTATTTTCTTTTAAATTAGGAATTAGGGTTAACCATTTGTCAAGAAATAATTTCCTTTTTCTTAAGATATTAGGGTTAGGTTAAAATTCTTTTGCATATGAAAAATAAAACAATTTCTTTTCCTTGCATATACATAACATTGCATATTTAAATTATATTGTATATTGTTTATTCAAATATTTGTACAAATTTGATTTGGTTGTAATAGTTTAAATTAGGTTTACATTATTGCAAATCCACATTCACAATTTGTATTCCCCCCTCCCATAAAATGTTGTAATAGCATAGTAATCTTTAAATTATGCAATTGACCGCTTTCATATACCATGCTAGTAATTAGGGCTTGTATGGCAAGATAAAAACAAATCGAATAGAAAACCCTAAATCCAAGACAAAATCAAAGCATGAAAATAACACACTTACACACAAGCACCCTTAGGGTTTCTCCACTTGGTTGCCTTATACAAAAATAGCCATATTACGCATGCGAAGTATCTTGGCAAAACAAATAAATATAAGATCATAGTCCCTCGATGACGCTACTCTAAGTTGCCTTAGAAAATGATCTTGGTCCCCCAAAACTGCTAAGATAGTTTGTAATATTGCTAATCATGGTTATACGATGACCCACGCCTATTCCGTTTACATCCAAAGATAGGGTTACTTACCAAATCAATGGTAAGACAACAATGTCAAAGGAATAGAAAATGAACAAGAAAGAAATTTGAGTAGGTAGATTACTTCTAGTTACTTGCTCCATTTCAAACAACCATCCTTGCTATTTTCAAAAACAAACATACACACACATTTCCAAACATCTTATAAACATTGAAAACATTTTCAAAAAAAAGACAAACATCTTTGTATACATTCTTACGAACGAGAATCATTACAAAGATTTCCTAAATAATGGCCTCTTTTACAAAATAGTTTCAAAACCACACAAAGCACAATTTCAAAACAAAGGTCTTTCCTGTGCTTTTTCACCTTTCCTTTTGGATAAAAGAAAAGTCGGTGGCGACTCTTGCTAACCGCAACATTTGCGATAAAACACAAAACCCTCAAGTCAGTTCTACCACCGTATCACACACACAAGCACCACTAGGGTTATCCCACTTGTTTGCCTTATACAAAATGGCCATATTACGCATGTAAGGTATCTTAGCAAAAACAAGCAAATACAAGATCATAGTCCCTCGATGACGCTACCTAAGTTGCCTTACAAATGATCTTAGTCCCTAAAAAAGAATGCTAAGATACCTTGCAACATTGCTAATCATGGCTATACGATGTCCCACGCCCGTCCCGTTTACATCCAAAGATAGGGTTGCTTACCAAATCAATGGTAAGACAACAATGTCAAAGGAAAAGAAAATGAACAAGAAAGACATTTGAGTAGGTAGATTGCTCTTAATTACTTGCACCATTTCAAAACAAACATCCTTGCTATTTTCAAAACAATCACATACACTTTCAAACATCTTACAAAATTGAAAACATTTTCAAAAGATCAAAAATCTTTGTATACATTCTTACGAACGATAATCATTACAAAGATTGCCTAAATAATGGCCTCTTTACAAAATACTTAAAAAAAACCACACTAAGCATAATTTCAAACAAAAGCAAGTGATCTAGCAAGTAAATAAGAGCCCATGGATAACCATGGATGAAAAGGGTGCTAATACCTTCCCTTTTCATAATCTACCCCCCGAACTCAAGAAATAATCTCAAAGGTCTTTCATGTGCTTTTTCATGTTTCCTTTTGGATAACAGAAAAGTCAGTAGTGACTCTTGCTAACCGCAATATTTGTGATAAAACGCAAAACCTTCAATTCAATTCTCCCACCGTATCACAGAACTGGCGACTCTGCTGGGGAAAATTCTAAAAGTGGGGTTACCTTAGGATTAGATCACATTTATTTGATTACATTGTTTGACTTGTATACTTTACATTATGGTTCTTTGTTTGGGTTTGAATCCTCTACCCGGATTTGGGATACATTATAGGTAAGTAGCAATACATTGTTGAAACTGTACGGGGTATACGGACATGATCTAAGCAACAGCTACGTTAGTGCGACATATTTGTGGATACCAGTAGCCTTTGAGTTAATCAAAGAGAATACGGGGCTACTGAGTGATATCATAAAGCACTAATGAACTTTTAGAACCTTTACTTGATCGACTTGGCCTTTAGGATGTAGTGAGATGACCGACTTTGGTGCAGTCCGAAGTTGGTAGATACTCGATACTACACTCATCGAGGTTTGGTTTCTTGGGATATTTCGGTCGCCATTAAAGAGGCTTGTGCTGAAACAATGACCAAGGAAACAAACCAGTGATATTGAGCTCCTTAGAACCCGATTACTATTACTAGGACTGGTTTAAGCCAACAAAACTTCAAGAGGGTACTTACCTATAAAACTCCATTCAAGCCTAAACCTAAGGATTTGTTTGTTTTGTTTGTATATACATACTTGTACATTACATCATGAACATCATGAACATCATATACATCCACTAAGCATTTCAAGGATTTTGGGATTCATCTTTGTTCTTGTTTTGTAGAATATGGATCCACTTCGCAGGAAAACTATTCAAGTCAATCTTGTAAGGATCCTTCCACAACTTAAGGAGCTAGCTTCAAGGATTCCTGAAAACTCTCCATTTACCGAGAGACATGGTCTCCTACTCAACTTGGTCACCTCCAACACAGATGAGGATATGATGAAGATGCTCTTTCAGTTCTTTGATCCTTTACACTATTGCTTGACATTTCCCGACTATCAACTTGTGCCTACTTTGGAAGAATTCTCCCAACTTTTGAGGATTCCCATTCTCAATCAACTACCTTTCAATGATATGGAAAGAGACCCAAATCCAGAAGAGATTGCTCAAGCTCTACACTTGCACTCATCTGATATCACAACTTATTGAGAAACAAGGAGTGGTGTCAAAGGTTTCTTAGCAAAGTTCTTGTTCGAGAAAGCCCAAAGCTGTTGGAACTCCTTGGACTTACAAGCCTTTGAGGAAATTGTGGCTCTCCTCATCTATGGGATGGTTTTGTTTCCAAATCCTGACCAACTCATAGATGTCAACACCGTCAAAATCTTCATATCCCGCAACCCGGTGCCTACATCGCTAGGAGTTATCCTACACTATTTTCACACTCACACAATGAGGAAAAGAGGTGTTCTTATGTGTTGCACTCCTTTATTGGCAAGGTGGTTTATTTCGCATCTTCCCCAATCTGTATTAAAGAATGAGCAAGGTTCAAGGTGGTCACAAAGGTTGATGATGCTCAAACATTCGGACATTCATTAGTGCTCCCGATCCAAAGAGAATGTTATCATTGTCGACCGTTGTGGAGAATTCCCTAATGTCCCTTTACTTGGAATTAGGGGAGGTATCACCTACAACCCATGCTTATCCTTAAGACAATTTGGTTACGCCCGAAGGGATGGCCCGCACGAGATGCTGATTCAAGGTTTGGTATTTGACTACGACAACAACGATCAAGGTCTTCGCCAGAGATTTATCCGAGCTTGGAGGATGTTGAATAAGGTAGATAGCAATACTTTAGGGCACAAGAATTCCATCCCTCTTGAGCCTTACCTCAAATGGGTACGAACTCGTGCTTAGAGTCTTATGATTCCTTACCCATCCATTATCCCGGTAATCATTGAGCCTGTCATGGAGGGAGATGTTCCATACACTATCCTACATCTTGATATGCCCACCTCTATTGAAGACTTACAAAGAGATTGGATACAACTCAAGGGAGAGCGAGATACTTTTGAAGCCCAATTCTACACAAGATAGAAGAAGGTTTTAGAACTCACTAGGCTACTTCATGAGTAGCAGACTCTTAATGCCTACATCGCACCAAAGAGGATGAAAACTACCTTTTTATCTTAGAGTTTTTGTATTATTTTGCCTGAAAAGGCATTGATGTATTCAAGCTTTAACTTATTAATATAACGCGTGTTTCCTTTTTGTCTAAAACGAATTTGAATCTTTGAAATCCTTGAAATCATTACATATGCATATACCATTCATCATAACATAAGCAGGTCTTTTGCAACAAGTCTCCTCATCTCTCTACTTTTTATTTCAGTAAGATGGATCTCGAGCAAACAATGAAGTACCTCCAAGCTAAGAATACACAGTTTCAATACTTGCTCTTAACCCTAGCCAAAGGATAAGAAGAGTTGAAGACTTTGCTGGCTGGGGAGAAGAAAAAGAAGGCAAAGAAAGTGACTGGAGTTCTAAACATGGGAAGAAGATTTCATGGGCAGACAAGAAGACCCTAGATTTTGCAACGACATCCAGTGAAAGAGACAATCAAGATGGGAAAGGCAAGGAAACAATTGTCCCATCAGAATCAGAAGAGGAAGAGGAAGAAGAAGATTATTCTGAAGAACAATACCTTCCAGTTGATGACAAGTATAAACATCTCGAAGAGCGGTTGAGTGCGATGGAAATCCAAAAAGTGTCTGGCTTGGACTTTGAGGAATTATGGTTAGTATCAGGGATTGTCATTCCTTCGAAATTCAAGGCATCTGTGTTCGCTAAGTATGACGAAGTCTCATGCCCTAAAATGCATCTTCGGCCCTATGTGAGGGAAATCCAGCCCCATACCGCTGACAAAGACTTATGGGTACACTTCTTCCAAGACAGCCTGTCTGGAACTCAACTTGATTGGTTTTACCAGTTAGAAAGAGCCAACGTTCACAATTGGGAAGATCTTACTGCTGCCTTCTACAAACAATATCAATACAATGCTGATCTTGCGCCTACCCGTACTCAACTCTAGAGTATGGCAATAATTTCCAATGAAGGTTTCAAAGACTATGTGAAAAAATGGAGAGATTTAGCCAGAAGAGTTCAACCCCTCTATCTGAGAGAGAATTAGTAGACATGTTCTTGGGCACCTTGTCTGGTCCCTTCTTCAATCATTTAATTGGATGTTCATCTGCAGGTTTTACTGAACTAATATTGACCGGAGAAATGGGAGAAACCGGTATAAAGAATGGAAAGATCCAAAAAGATACATCCTCCTCTGCTGCCATAAGTGTGATACGGTGGGAGAACTGACTTGATTGTTTTGCGTTTTATCGCAAATGTTGCGGTAAGCAAGAGTCGCCACCGACTTTTCTTTTATCCAAAAATGAAAGGTGAAAAAGCACACGAAAGACCTTTAGAGATGTTTTCTTGAGTTCAGGGGGTAGATTATGAAAAGGGAAGGTATTAGCACCCTTTTCATCCATGGTTTCCATGGCTCTTAGTTACTTGATAGATCACTTTCTTTAGTTTGAAGATATGCTTTGTGTGGTTTTTGAAAGTATTTTGAAAAGGCGCCATCGTTTAGGCAAACTTTTGTAATGATTCTCGTTCGTAAGAATGTATACAAAGGTGTTGAGCTTTTGCAAATATTTCACGTTTTGGAAAGTGTTTTGAAAGTGTTTCGAAAGTGTTTTGAAAGTGTATGTGATTGTTTTTGAAAGTAGAAAGGATGTTTGTTTTGAAATTGAGCAAGAAATTAGGAGCAATCTACCTACTCAAAAGGTCTTAGTTGTTCTTTTTCCTCCTCCTTTAGATGTTACTATCTTACCGTTGTTTTGGTAAGAATCCCCATCGTTGGATGTGAAGGGACGGGTGTTGGTTCATTGTATGACCATGATAGCAATGTTGTGAGATGACTTAGCATTTTTCTATAGGGAATAAGATCATTTTGAAATGCAACTTTGATAGCGTCATCGAGGGACTATGATATTGTATTTTAATTTGTTTATGCTAAGACATCCCGAATGCATAACATGACCATTTTTGTAAGGAAACAAGTGGAATCACCCTATGGGTGCTAGTGAGCAAGTGTAATTGATTTCATGCATAATTTTGTCTTGAATTAGGGTTTTCTAACATTGGTTTTAGTCTTGCCATACACACCCTAATTACTAACAATATATGAAAGCAATAAAAGTGCATAAATGTAAAGTCCTACGCTATTACAATATTTAGGGGGATGGGATGTACAAATTTATGAATGGGGATTGTAAATTAAATCCTAAGTTACTATTACAACCACATTGAAATGGATAAGAATGTACAGGAAATGTAAAATGCTTATTTATTTAAGAAAAGAAATAAGTTTTGTTTAAGAAAATATTTTTTGTCTTTCTATGTTAAAAGAAATAAAATATGATATATGAACATGAAATATTTTTGGTGTTTTTTGATTAATGAAATATAAAAGTGATGAAAAAAATAATAAAGGAAAGAAGACAAAATTAGCATAAATGCTGAAACAGAAGTGGTCAGAAGTTCCTGATTCTGACGTGCTGCACAAACAGAAACAACGTTAGTAAAAATATGGAAACAAGAGAACATCTGCAACTTAGTCGTTTCTTAACAGAACAAAAGTTACACATATAACAGTTATGACAAGTTTCATAAAATTTTAGAAACAAGAGATATCAGAAACCTAAATCAGAAGCAAACATGAATTTGCTAATCCTAATTCTGAGTCCTAATTTCTTTATGAAACTCTGAACTGGAATTCTCTCTACTTAGGCAGGAAGATGCATGAAATCTCAGAATATGTACACCATTAGAATCAGAATATCTACACTGTGTTAAATATGAAAAATCTGACAATGCCTAAATAATATGATGAGAGTCAGCAGAAACTTACCTTGCAGCTGGAAAATACTCTGGGAGCTGGAATCTGGTTCTGACCACTTGTGGTGTTCTGAACAGCTTCCTCACGTTTTCAGCAAGTTGGAAACTTTCAACTTGGGTTGTAAATGATTAGAAAATTCTGGAACAACCAAGGGATAAAGTTCTGATCCTTTGAGGTGGATATTGGTGGATAATGTGTTACTGTTTGACTACAAAATTTTGGATGACTTTTGAATGTATATCAGGAACTGTATGGGTGGTTTTGGTCAAGAAACAACTTGAGGAAAAATGGAGTTTTAATGCAAGAATCAAATGCTAAGGTTTTGCATTTTTGTGTTTGCAATCTTTTTGGCCTCTTAGAATTTTTACAGGGGGTTTAAGGCTTTTCTTTCTCAAATTCTACACTTCTTTCTCAAATTTTCTGACCTCTTTTCAATGGCCAAAGGTGTTCTATTTATAGGCAAAGGTTTTGTAGTTTGGAGAGGTCAAGTGGCACCAACATCATACGCTAGATGCTGACTTACTCTTGAAGTAAGCTTAAACAAGTGTGATTCAATGCACCAAGTAGGATGGTTAACAACGCCTAAGTTGGATTTATCAGCATGAATTAAGGAAAAGTAGAAGCAGCACATGGGCCTAACATAATTTTGCACAAAAGTTTGTCTTCCCAAGATAGTAGGGGTACATGTGGGGGAAATCCTTTGGATAACAACTCAAAAGTGGTTGTGAGCATTAAATGATGATGAGATTTATCAAATTAGAAATCCTGCCATGTGAAACTCTGCATCCTTGCTTAACTCTGGATTAGAAGTTATGCTTCAGCGTAGCATCCAATCTTCTGATCCTCTTATCTTCTGGCTCCATCATGTTCTGAAGGAGCTTCCAGACTTTCTAGAAAGCTTGCAACACGCTTCTTAACCTTCTTTGAATTACCCTGGCCAACTCTAATTGAAGCTTTTGTGAAAACTTGCTCAGAAGTTCTAACCAAACTCTGCCTTGAGAGTGTCCAGAATTTGCTGAATGTTATGGTGATAATCTGGTCAGAAGTTCTAAAATTCTAATAATTCTTAAACACTTAGAAAAATTTCTAAGTACTTACAATTTGACTTCTCCAAAGTAAAATTTGACTTTTAAAATTCCTGATGAAATAGACTTCATATTCCAACATGTCTTGATGAAATATGATTTTTGAGATTTGATTTTGATCCAAAAGTCAAAGTTAAACTCCTCAGTGTGCAAATGACCATTTTGCCCTTGTGAATGACTTGCTTGGAAAAATTGATAATTCAATGCTGGGAAATGGATGGAAGAAAACCTGGGATTTAGGGTGATCCTTTTGAGAAATGAGAGGGTAAATTTTGGGGTACAACAGCTGCCCCTGTTCTAACTTCTTGAACCTGAAGAGTTAGATTGGCGGATCCGCCATTCGTGACTTGAAGGTGAAAGATGATTGAACATTAAAGTGCCCAGAAATTTGCACTAGAAGATGGATGGCGAATGGGCTTATAGATGCCATTTGAAGGAATGTTGGTAAACGCTGGAAGAAGTATCACCATAAGTCTTCTTGTTGATTTATACTAAAACTTGATGTTCTACCTGTGAGAAAATGGTTAGTAAAATGCAGATGCTTGCATGATGTTCACCAGACGTGGTATCATGCCAAATGCGTATGGGATGTACATGCTATGATGTATGAATGTGAGGTATATATTTTTTCCGGGAAAATAAATCCCTGACTATTGCTGAGGGAATTCTGGGAGATTGAATCCCTGATTGCCTGTTGGAGATGAAGAATATGCATATCTTCAAATTTTGTTGAAAGGATGCTTTTGCTGGGCAATATCGCTCCAATGTCAGCTGTTATCTAGTTGGATCCAGGCTTCACAGTTGCTGAGGATAAAGTAGTCGACTGCTATCTGGTCGGGTCCAGGCTTCACAACCACTTACTAGAGGATGAGACGAATTAACTGTTATCTGGTCGGATTCCAGGCTTTGCAGAAAATTCCTTGAAATGGAATAGTTATCTGGTCGGATCCAGGCTTCACAACAACTTGCTGGGGATATAGAAGTTAACCGTTATCTGGTCGGATCCAGGCTTCACAGTAACTTGGAATGGCAACTACTATCTGGTCGGATCCAGGCTTCACAGTGACTTGAAATGGTAACTACTATCTGGTTGGATCCAGGCTTCATGGTTTTTGGAAAGCTGTACTATTATCTGGTCGAGTCCAGGCTTCATAGTGTATTTCTGGGGATCATAGTTAATTGTTATCTAGTCAGGCTCCAGGTTTCACAATAAATAGTTTGAAAACTGTTATCTGGTCGAGTCCAGGCTTTGTAGATTTCTGAGGTTGATGAGGTCAATTGTTATCTGGTCGGGTCCAGGCTTCATAATAAACTGCTTGGGGATTTGGTTGTTGTCTGGTCGGTTTCCAGGGTTCACAACGAATCTCTGAGGATGATTACTTTCTGGTCGGGTCCAGGTTTCACAATAAATCATTTCAGAAGATGGAAATGAAAACTGATATCTTGTCGGGTCCAAGCTTCTCATCAATTTGTTGGGGATATGGAGGTGTGATACGGTGGGAGAACTGACTTGAGGTTTTGTGTTTGTGTTCACAATTGTTCGGTTTAGCAAGAGTCGCCACCGACTTTTTATTTTATCCAAAGGAAAGGTCAAAAAGCACAGGAAATACCTTTGAGATGTTTTCTTGGGTTTGGGGGGTAGATTATAAAAAGGGAAGGTGCTAGCACCCTTTTCATCCATGGTTTTCCATGGGCTCTTAGTTACTTGTTTTAGATCACTTGCTTTTGCTTTTCAATTGTTTGAAATGGTGTTTTATGTGTTTGTTTTTGAAAATTCTTTAAAAAAGAGGCCTTGTATAGGCAACCTTTGTAATGATTCTTGTTTGAATATATACAAAGGTGTGTGTCTTTTTGAAAAGATATTTCAAGGTTTTGAAAGTTTGTTTTGAAATTGTGTTGTGAAGTGTGTTTTGAAAATACTTTGAAAAAGAGGCCTTGTCTAGGCAACCTTTGTAATGATTCTTGTTTGAATATATACAAAGGTGCGTGTCTTTTTTAAAAGATATTTCAATGTTTTGAAAGTTTGATTTGAAATTGTGTTGTGAGGTGTGTTTGAAAGTAGCAAGGATATTTGCAAGCTTTTGATCAAGTAACTAAGAGTTGTCTACCTTATTTTACTAAAAGATCTTTCTTGTGTTTTCAACCCTTTTGACAATGTTATTTCACCATTGTATTTGGTGAACAACCTTGTGTTAGGATGTTAAGCGGGACAGGCGCGGGTCATCGTATACAATCATTGAAAGTAACTTGTGAGACGCTCTAGCAATTTTGTAAGGGACGAGATCGTTTTATTGAAGGCAACATCGAGGGTCATCGAGGGACTACGATCTTTGTTTATTGAAGGGGAATTTGCTAGAGTGTCTCATAATCGAGGGACATGATTGCATTTTTCGAAGCAACGAGTGAGGTTACCCTAGAGGTGCAAGTGTGAATTGTGTATTAATTTTCATGCCTTTATTCTTGGATTAGGTCATCTAACGATTGATTTTAGATCTTCGCATACAAACCCTAATTACTATACAGTATATTGAAAGCAATAAATTGCGGGAATTTAAAGTCTAAGTTATTACAAAAAGTATCCGGGGATGGGGGTACAATTATTTACAAATGGGGATGAGTCTCATAAGAATAATAATGTCCAAATATTATGTGTTACAACCAAATCGAACTGTTGCAATTCAATGTAAAATTATAACAAATTAAGGAAAATCAGTAAATTATGAGATGCATGTATTTATTCACAAATAAACAAATAAAATTTAACCTAATAGAGATTAAGTATTATTATTATTTTGTTTTATTAATTATGAAAAGAAAAGTTTTAAAGAAAGAAAAATTATTTAAATTAAAGCTTCTATTATTTACATATATTTTTAAAGAAAACAAAAATAAAATCTCTATTATTATTGTATTTTTATTGAATGTAACAATTATCAAAACAAAATTTTAATATATTTTTAGTTTTATTATTAACAAAAGAAAAAATAATCAAATTATTAAAAAAGTATTAGTTTAACAAAATGGAATTAAAAAAAAGAAGATGATGGGTTTAAGGTTTAGCATGTGTTTAAGAGAAAAAGAATAGAAAGGAAGGGGGTGCAGGCCAAAATGTAGTGGGCTATAGCATTTTGTTTGGGGTGAGTCAGGCCCAAAATGAAATTCACACAATTTTTGTTAGGGTTTGGACGGATTAGGGTTAGTGTGAAAATGTTCACAAAGGCGCCGTTCTTCTTCTCTCCTTCTTCTTCTTCGTCTTTCTCAAGCAACGGCACTATGATGCTCCTTCAATGAGCCTAGCTTCCGGAGCGCCACCCTCTTCCAATCTCTATCTTCTTACAGTGGCCCCGACATTTGTTTGAACGGTACGATTTCGTTTCATTCGCGTTTTAGGGTTTTTACAGTTTCAACGTTCATTTGATTTTTGCTTGCATGTTTAACCCATGGCTTTTATGTCTTTGATATGCAGTAAAAGGGGTTGAGAAAAACTTACCTTGAGCGTTTCTTCTGTAAAATGGTAGGAGAGGGATGTGAGACCGGCCGGTGGCGCTCCTTGGAGGCTAGGCGGAGGAAGATGAGATGATGGCCGCGCTTGCGTTGCTGGTAACCATTGTTATTTTTTTTATTTGAATGTTTGATGATGAAACTGTTCTGAGAATTGTTGATTTCTGTTGTTGATGATGAATATGCTTCTGAAACTGTTTGTTCTTTGTTTGTTGATGATGATAAATTTCTGAAACTCTTGTTGGTTAGCTTCTGAAATTCTCTTCCTCTTCTCTTGGCTATTGATGTTTATGACGATGAGCACCACTCTGAAACTTGTTATTGATTTGATTTTATTGCTTTTTCTGTTAATGATGATGAATAAAATCTAAAACTTGTTGGTTTGTTTGACAAGCTTGTTTTTTATGTTAGCTTGTGAAACTGTTATGGTATTGGGAAGTTTTGGTACAGGTTTGAGCAAGCTTGAGTTTATGGGCTTGCTGAGTTTGAACTGCAGGCTTGGCAAGCAGGTTTGACTAGCAGGTTTTGCAGTTTGAAATGCAGGCTTGGAAAGCAGGTTTGGCTAGAAGGTTGTTTAGGCAGGTTATTTTGGTTTGGCCTGTGGGCAGGTCTGAGCAAACTTGCAGTTTGTTTGTTTTGCAATTGGAACTGCAGGTTTTTGGAAGCTAATAGTTTGGAAGGGTTTGGCAGGTTTTGGCCATTTGATGAGCTTGTTTGCAGTTTCTGCTGTATTTGATTTGCAATTTTGGACTGTAGGTTGTATGTTTAGCAGGTTTGCTAAACAGGTTTGCAGTTTGTTGTTGTTATGCAGGTTGGAGACTGCAGGTTGAAGTTGATAACAGGTTTTGGGCTATGCAGGATTTGCTAGCTTGCTTGTGTTTTGAGCAAGCTTGGCTGTGGTTTTATAGTTTGTAAGTTGTGCAAGTTTTTTGCTAAAAATTTTTCTCCTCTCCAGGTTGTTATGCAGTCCTTTCTTTTATATCTTCTTGCTCTTTTATGTCTTTGACAGCCTGCCTTAGCCAAACTGCAAACTTTTTCACTAGGTCCTCTCTTTCTCTCTCTCTCTCTCTCTCTCTCATAAGCACCTTTTTGCTTATTATATTATTTGTTCTAAAAAGTATGCTGGCTAGAAAGTGATGATGGCTAGGACAAGCTCTTGGCTTGTCAATTGGATTTACCTGCTGCATATTTCCTGCATTGTATACTTTTGCTAGTTGCTATGCTTCTTGACTTGTTTTGCAACTTAGTTTGGATTTTCCATGTTTTAGTTAGCTTTGCTGACTTGCTTATGTTTTGCAACCCAGTTTGACATGCTTGGCACCTTGTTGCATTTGGTTTGATTACTGCAGTTTGGTTTAGTTTGCAGTATAATGGGTTCCCATCATATTTGAATTTTGGCGCCTTGGTTTGCCATTGCAATGCCTATGTTTTTGCATTTGAACCAATTGTATGCTTGCATTTTTTTTATCTTTTACTCTTCTCTTTGTGAACTAAGAAGAGCAATCTTCTTGTGATTTGCAAGGAGAAAAATAAAACATGATGAACAAATGGCATTCTGATTCCGGCCAGCAAACTTTAATGATGATTTCTTTTCTTTCTTTTTCAATTGAAAATTCTTCTGTATTAATTTTCTTTTCCTCTGTCCTTTGCAGGTGAGTACCAATTGGATGATAGAGGAAGCAGTAGAAGTCAAAGATCTTAGGAGATTAGGCTTTGATTTATTTTTTTCATTTATTGTAAGCAAATATTATCTTAAATACTATAAGTTGTAATCTTACAATATTCAAATAAATTTTGTAACAACATTTGAAGTAAATAAAAGTCTTTATCCCAAAGAAAATTTCTACTGTCAAATATCTTTTCAAATTTTTCCTTTGCCTCTTCACTTTTATATTTAAGATTCCTGATTAAAAATAAACTGAAACGGCATTCCAGCACTTCCAATACAGATAACTTAAAATCCAAGTAGTCTTTAAAAACTCTGCACTCTCATAACTTGCGACATAATTCAAATCAACACACGCGTTGTGTATTCCAATAAGCAAGCAAGCATTCCATTAACAAACAAACGTTTCGTTCCATTAACAAACAGATGCCTTAATATTCAAAATAAGAGTCTTAGTTCTTATCCTAGATAACCAGGCCTTGAGAAACAACCAATAAACTTAAACAAGCGTGAAAACAATGTAATAGTAAACTGAATTTCTGTGGATTCAATTTCTTCTGAGAAATACGAGTGGAAACCCTAATTCCGGATTTATTGCCAAAGAAAGGTCTGCTTGATCAATTCCTGAGCCAATCTCAAAAATCAGAGAAAACCCTGGGGTTGTGATTTTCTTGTGAAAAAGGTAGGGCAAAGTTTGGGGTATAACAGTTGCCCCTGTTCAATCTTCTTGAACCTGAAGAGTTAGATTGGCAATTTTGTCGTTCGCTGCTCGAAGGTAAAAGATGATTGGACACTAGAGTGCCCATAAATTTGCACTCGTCAAAGCATAGTTGAGGGAATGGGCTTAAAGATGCCATCTGGAGATGTGACAAAATCTTGTCGGAGATGGCTTCAAGATGCCATCCAAGAACGTATGTTAAACTGTATGTTGTAGGTGAAAGAATGAGTATCAGAAAGGTATCCATGTTTGGAACGTCTCTGAGCTGGGGGTATGAATAAGCAATAGATTAGCATCCGTGTTTGGAGCTTCTGTAAACTGTTTTCAAAAGTTGAATCTGAACAAGCGATAGATTAGCATCCATGTTGGGAAGCATCCGTAAATTGTTTTCAAAAGTTGAGGTTGAATAAGCAATAGATTAGCATCCATGTTGGGAAGCATCCGTAAACTGTTTTCAGAAGTTGAGGTTGAATAAGCAATAGATTAACATCCATGTTGGGAAGCATCTGTAAACTATTTTCAAAAGTTGAATCTGAACAAGCGATAGATTAACATCCGTGTTTGGAGAATCCGTAAACTGTTTTCAGAAGTTGAGGTTGAATAAGCAATAGATTAGCATCCATGTTGGGAAGCATCCGTAAACTATTTTCAGAAGTTGAGGTTGAATAAGCAATAGATTAGCATCCATGTTGGGAAGCATCCGTAAACTATTTTCAAAAGTTGAATCTGAACAAGCGATAGATTAACATCCGTGTTTGGAGAATCCGTAAACTATTTTCAGAAGTTGAGGTTGAATAAGCAATAGATTAGCATCCATGTTGGGAAGCATCCGTAAACTGTTTTCAAAAGTTGAATCTGAACAAGCGATAGATTAACATCTGTGTTTGGAGAATCTGTAAACTGTTTTCAGAAGTTGAGGTTGAATAAGCAATAGATTAGCATCCATGTTGGGAAGCATCCGTAAACTGTTTTCAAAATTTGAATCTGAACAGGCGATAGATTAACATTCGTGTTTTGAAGCATCCGTAAACTGTTTTCATGATTCTGGAGTCGAAGCTTGCTAATCTTATCCTTAAAAGGTAAAATATTAGCTGAAACACAAAGTTATGTTGCATGAAATGTATGATGCAATATATGTGTTATGTCAATGTTTATGATATATGAATGTAATGAATGCGCATGTAAGCTGATTAGCCGTCTTGCTGAGGAAGATAAATCCTGGATAGTTGGAGATAATAAAATCTTTGACCACTGTCGGGGAAAATAAATCCTTGACTGCTGCTGAGGATTGAAAATCCTTTGATCGTTGAGAATGAGAAGTCCTGGGACCACTGCCGGGGAAATCAGGAGTTTGGGTTGTATGCCAATCTATGGGGATTCCTGTTTTGTCGTTTTAGGAGAACTCCGTTGGGGAATATCTGAAAACTCTATGGAGAATTGAGAATGAGAATCTTCATTCTGCTAGGGGAAATTTGTACTGAGGAGTCAAGAACGAGAATCTTCAATCTGCAGGGGATTTGAAATTCTGACAAATTCATGCTGAGAGTAAGGAAAGCTCTGGAGAATCAAGGATGAGAATCTTGATTTTGTTGGGGAGTAAGAACTCTGTGGGGAATAGCCATACTGTTGCGGAGTGGCTATCCTGCTGGAGAAGCTTATTCTTGTTTTGGAAGAAGTTCAGAAGTTAAGTCGTATGCCACTTTGAGAATGAGAATTTTCATTCTGTCGGGAATATCATGAATTCAGGTTATATGCCACTTTGAGAATGATAATCTTCATTCTTTCAGGAATATCAGGTTATATGCCACTTTGAGAATGAGAAGTTTCATTCTGTCGGGAATATCGGGAACTCGGGTAATATGCAACTTTGAGAATGATAATCTTCATTCTGTCGGGAATATCAGGTTATATGCCACTTTGAGAATGAGAATCTTCATTCTGTAGGGGATTTGAAATTCTGACAAATTCATGCTGAGAGTAAGGAAAGCTCTGGAGAATCAAGGATGAGAATCTTGATTTTGTTGGGGAGTAAGAACTCCGTGGGGAATAGCCATACTGTTGCGGAGTGGCTATCCTGCTGGAGAAGCTTATTCCTGTTTTGGAAGAAGTTCAGAAGTTAAGTCGTATGCCACTTTGAGAATGAGAATTTTCATTCTGTCAGGAATATCAGGAATTCAGGTTATATGCCACTTTGAGAATGAGAATCTTCATTCTGTCGGGAATATCAGAAACTTAGGTTATATGCCACTTTGAGAATGAGAATCTTCATTCTGTCGGGAATATCAGGAGGTTGGGAGTATGCCAATCTACTGGGGAAGCAAAAAATGAGAATCTTCATTCAGGCGTTTGGGTCAGAAGGTTGGGTGTATGCCAATCCACTGGGGAAGCAAAAATGAGAATCTGCATTCAGGCGTTTGGGTCAGAAGGTTGGGAGTATACCAATCTACTGGGGTTTCAAGGATGAGAATCTTCATTCTGTTAACGGTATCAGGAGCTTGGGAGTATACCAATATTCTGAGGTTTCAAGGATGAGAATCTTCATTCTGTTAAGGGTATCAGGAGCTTGGTAGTATACCAATCTTCTGAGGTTTCAAGGATGAGAGTCTTCATTCTTGAGAGAAACAGAATTTTAGGAGCTTCATTTGTCCATTATTCTGCTGGTTGGTCATTTCTGTTGAGATTTAGGAACTTGTCCGTAATTCAAATGAAGAAAAGCTTTGTTGCTTGAATTTGACTGTACCTTTCCTGAAAGGTAAATGTTAGTGGCATATATCAAACAATGATGTTCTCAAAATAAATGAGATTGCGTTGCATAATGTCCTGATGCACGGAGGTGTAATGTTTTTCAAGACGACCTTTCGCTGGGGAAAATAAATCCCGAGCTGGTGGAGGAGAAAAGAGTTGGATTCTTCATCTATGATAGTGAAAAGATCAGAATAAATTGCTGAGAGATTTATCTGAAACAGCAAAAACCCGGAATATCTTCCACTGGAATAGGAATCAGAGAGATCTTAGTGTCGATCTGACCAAAACAGAGAGGGTCTTGGGTTAACTTTGATTCAACCAGATGATGGAAGAATCTTTGAAGACTGTAACTCCAACAGGTGATGAAGGAATCTTTATCTGTCGATCAAACTGTGTATGTTATGAATGTTGTTGAAATGTAATTTCGTTTTGGAGAATAAATCCTTGACGAGTGTTGGGGAAATAAACCCATGACTGCTAGTCTGCTAGAGAGGTGATGAACTTCTCAAGGATGCTTGAATTCCTTTTCAGAAGGACTTTGGAGAGATTAGTCATTTCCCCCAGTATCAAATGTTTGTGACACTTCCAGGAAACTTGGAATGTATGTAACCCTTTGATGAGATTTACGTTTAATGCCCCAAGTGATGTGATGGAAACTTTCCCCAGGTTAATCTGCAATTGAGAGATTTGTTGAAATCTTGACTGGACTGCCCCAGGTTTACTGGTCTTTGAAAGATTTGTTGAAATCTTGACTGGACTGCCCCAGGTTTACTGGACAATACCATATCAAGTCCCCTTTTATCGATGGGAGATTTTTTTCCATGGGAGTGTCATCCCACTTGAAGTGATTTTATTCACTGAGAGAGCTTTCGTTCATCCGAACATTCACTGTGTGAATTTCTTCGCTGTCAAACAAATAAACATGTGCAAACAACGATATTCAAATAATGCAAAGTTCATGTTTGTCTCGAAGTTTTGAAAAATGTGTTTTTTAGCAGAAAACTTTTTATAAGACAAATTCAACACAAGATTTAGAGCAAAGCCTTACAAGAGTCAGGATACCTTTTGTAACAGTATGCTTTCAAACTAACCCATGCTTCAATTAGGACTTTTGAAGGGTTGTAACGTGGCTTGGTTCACGGTTTAAGAAACAAAGGATAAAGGCCCAAAGTATATTTGTACCCACCTGCTCTTCATGATGTTTTTCAATCCTAAACTCATGTAATTGTGCGTCGAACTCTATTCGAGTTTGGAACGACATTTTGGTGATGGTCCACACAAGTTGAATTGGTTGGAAGGCATTCATTTTTTTTTGCAAGATTTTTCATGTTGTTGAGGATTTGTAATGACCTCTTTCTTTTGATTCATTATCCCTAATTTTTGCCTGACTGTTCCTGTTTTCGAGATTACAGTCAGCGAGATGCCCCAGCTTTCTTAAGCCTCCTTTGTAGGTTTTGGCTTAGTGGGCTTTTTTTCTTCCTTTTTTGAGAGGTAATGACTGCTTATGAGATAAGGGACCATCACTGTCTTTTGGTTCCAAAGGAATATTTTGATGTCATTCATTGTATTATAAACTGAGAGTTTGCGAGTTCAACACGCATTTTGAATTAACTGAGACTACCCTGCCCCAGGTTTAATCAAAGGTTTCAATTTGTGTTAAAACGGAAAACTTCTACTTCTTTGGCTCGAAAGGGTTGACTAAGGATTATCTTCCTTATAACTCCAGTGTTTAGGATTTGAAAGAAACGCCTGTACATCGTCAGTAAGGTCTGTCCAAAAGCATACCGTATGAGATTATGGCATTGTTTTCGCCATCCTCCCTCTAAAGGCTTGTAACTTTTTGCAAGAGTTAAATGTCATAAACAAAGTAGAAAGCATAGTTCAAGAATAGTGAAAACGAATGGATGAATTCAAGACAAACATATGCAATGCATTAATGAAACAAAGTTTGACATCAACAAATAATTGTTTGAATAACAAAAGAAATTACAACTTGAAAATTCAAATGAAACAAAAGTCTCTTAGTTCGAACTTGTCATTTCAGGTGGAGAACCCTCAGCGGAAGATTTTCATCTCGCCATCTGGCATGAACTTCAGCACTCCTCTGTCAATCAAGTCTTGGATTTTGTTTTTCAAAGCCCAACAATCATCGGTGTCATGTCCAGGACTATAGGAGTGGTATACACAAAATGCGTCGGGGTGATAGCCAGGAGCAGAGGTATTGGGATTCCGAAGAGGATCCTCTAAAACAGTCAGATTGACCTCCAACAAGCGTTCCAGTATTAGAGATGATGGTATGTCAGTCTCAGTGAAATGTCTTCCAGATGTATTTTGCTTACGCTGATTACCCCGTTGACGCTGGCGAGGTTGTTGCTGGGCTTGTGACCCTGAAGCAAGTTGGGGAGCCTTTCCCTTGTCTTCTTGTCTCAAAGGAGGCTGGATGGTGACTTGATCCTCAAACCTAGTTGTTTTCCCCACTTGGTTATCTTGAAGCAATTTGTTGATGAGAACTCTTAGCTCCTCTTATCCTCGAGCCAGGTTTTGAATGAGAGCCATATGGCCCACCAGTTGTACCATCATCTGGATTTTCATTGTTGCCAACTCAATTTGTAGCCCTTCTAACTGATCATTTCTGATGCCCCCTGGATTCCCTGGGACCATGCCCCTTGTGAGGAGAGCTTTCACTACTTCTTGCCCCTGGGATAGGTTCAAGAACATTTCTTGAAGTTGAGCGTTTTGAGCCTGGATCTCTTTGACGATCCTCTCTAGAGCCATCTCTATTGAAATAAACAGTAGGAGAATAAGGAAACCTGAAACGAAAAACCTGTCATGATACAATGCATGATATGTGGATGTATGTTTTCAAGGATCTCGCGAGGTAAACACAAGAAAATGTTAGAGGTTGAACTTCGATCAACAATCTTTGATTGGAGAACTTTGTATCGGTGGATGTCTTTCCACAAGAATCAAGCTCACCATGTCAAGTGGGTCATAGCCCTCGATTCAAGTTGTTGTACTTGATCTTTGACGTCGTTTGTTTAGAGGAAAATGAATCCTCTTGCCCTTTGGTAGACGTCTGGTTCAACGTGACTCTGCCTCAAAAACCCTCGAGATCCTTGAAATGGTTATTGAAAATGCTATGGTATGATGTCATAATGTTATGCACAAGTATGCAAAAGTAAGTAAGTATATATACAAATAATCACATTCACACAAAGCAGACAAGTCCTTAGGTTTAGGCTTACATGGAGTAGGTAAGTACCCTGTTGAAGTTAGTTGGCTCAACCTGTCCTATAAATAGAAACCGGGTTCTAAGGAGCTCAATATCACTGTATTATTTTCTGTGTTCATTGTTTCAGTTTAACCACTTTATTGGCGACCAAAATATTCCAAGAAAACAACCCTCAATGAGTGTAGTATCGAGTATCTACCAACTTCGGACTGCACCAAAGCCGGTCATCTCACTACCCCTAAAAAGGCCAAGATGGTCAAGTAAGGTTCTAAGAGTTCGTTAGTGCTTCATGACATTGCTCAGCGGCCCCGTATTCTCTTTGATTGACTCAAAGGCTACCGGTACCCACAAATATGTCGCACTAACATAGCCACTGCTTCAACCATGTCGGTATACCCCGCACAGTTCCCTCACAGTTTATTGCTACTTACCTAAAAGGTGTCCCCAAATCCGGGTGTAGGATTTAAAACAAACCCAAGCAAGGAACCAAAAAGTAAAGCAATCAAAGCAATCAAGGTAAGCATGTAAAGGTGATCTAAAACCCTAAGGTAACCCCACTTTTAAACATTCCCCAGCAGAGTCGCCAGTTCTGTGATACAGTGGGAGAACTGACTTGAGGTTTTGCGTTTGTGTTCGCAATTGTTCGGTTTAGCAAGAGTCTCCACCGACTTTTTATTTTATCCAAAGGAAAGGTCAAAAAGCACAGGAAAGACCTTTGAGATGTTTTCTTGGATTCAGGGGGTAGATTATGAAAAGGGAAGGTGCTAGCACCCTTTTCATCCATGGTTTTCCATGGGCTCTTAGTTACTTGTTTTAGATCACTTGCTTTTGCTTTTCAATTGTTTGAAATGGTGTTTTGTGTGTGGTTTTTTAAAATTCTTTAAAAAAGTGGCCTTGTATAGGCAACCTTTGTAATGATTCTTGTTTGAATATATACAAAGGTGTGTGTCTTTTGAAAAGATATTTCAATGTTTTGAAAGTTTGTTTTGAAATTGTGTTGTGAAGTGTGTTTTGAAAATACTTTGAAAAAGAGGCCTTGTCTAGGCAACCTTTGTAATGATTCTTGTTTGAATATATACAAAGGTGTGTGTCTTTTTTAAAAGATATTTCAATGTTTTGAAATTGTGTTGTGAGGTGTGTTTGAAAGTAGCAAGGATATTTGCAAGCTTTTGATCAAGTAACTAAGAGTTGTCTACCCTATTTTACTCAAAGATCTTTCTTGTGTTTTCAACCCTTTTGACAGTGTTATTTCACCATTGTATTTGGTGAACAACCTTGTGTTAGGATGTTAAACGGGACAGTCGCGGGTCATCGTATACAATCATTGAAAGAAACTTGTGAGACGCTCTAGCAATTTTGTAAAGGACGGGATCATTTTATCGAAGGAAACATCGAGGGTCATCGAGGGACTACGATCTTTGTTTATCGAAGGGAAATTTGCTAGAGTGTCTCATAATCGAGGGACATGATTGCATTTTCCGAAGCAATGAGTGAGGTTACCCTAGAGGTGCAAGTGTGAATTGTGTATCGATTTTCATGTCTTTATTCTTGGATTAAGTCATCTAACGATTGATTTTAGATCTTCGCATACAAATCCTAATTTCTATACAGTATATTGAAAGCAATAAATTGCGGGAATTTAAAGTCTAAGTTATTACAAAAAGTATCCGGGGATGGGGGTACAATTATTTACAAATGGGGATGAGTCTCATAAGAATAATAATGTCCAAATATTATGTGTTACAACCAAATCGAACTGTCGCAATTCAATGTAAAATTATAACAAATTAAGGAAAATCAGTAAATTATGAGATGCATGTATTTATTCACAAATAAACAAATAAAATTTAACCTAATAGAGATTAAGTATTATTATTATTTTGTTTTATTAATTATGAAAAGAAAAGTTTCAAAGAAAGAAAAATTATTTAAATTAAAGCTTCTATTATTTACATATTTTTTTTTAAAGAAAACAAAAATAAAATCTCTATTATTATTGTATTTTTATTGAATGTAACAATTATCAAAACAAAATTTTAATATATTTTTAGTTTTATTATTAACAAAATAAAAAGGAATCAAATTATTAAAAAAGTATTAGTTTAACAAAATGGAATTAAAAAAAAGAAGATGATGGGTTTAAGGTTTAGCATGTGTTTAAGAGAAAAAGAATAGAAAGGAAGGGGGTGCAGAACAAAATGTAGTGGGCTATAGCATTTTGTTTGGGGCGAGTCAGGCCCAAAATGAAATTCACACAGTTTTTGTTAGGGTTTGGCCGGATTAGGGTTAGTGTGAAAATGTTCACAAAGGCACCGTTCTTCTTCTTCGTCTTTCTCAAGCAACGACACTATGATGCTCCTTCCATGAGCCTAGTTATCGGAGCGCCGCCCTCTTCCACTCTCCATCTTCTTACAGTGGCCCCGGCATTTGTTTGAACGGTACGATTTCGTTTCATTCGTGTTTTAGGGTTTTTACAGTTTCAACGTTCGTTTGATTTTTGCTTGCATGTTTAACCCATGGCTTTTATGTTTTTGATATGCAGTAAAAGGGGTTGAGAAAAACTTACCTTGAGCGTTTTTTCTGTAAAATGGAAGGAGAGGGGTGTGAGACCGGCCGGTGGCACTCCTTGGAGGCTAGGCGGAGGAAGATGAGATGATGGCCGCGCTTGCGTTGCTGGAAACCTTTGTTTTTTTTTTATTTGAATGTTTGATGATGAAACTGTTCTGAGAATTGTTGATTTCTGTTGTTGATGATGAATATGCTTCTGAAACTATTTGTTCTTTGTTTGTTGATGATGATAAATTTCTGAAACTCTTGTTGGTTAGCTTCTGAAATTCTCTTCCTCTTCTCTTGGCTATTGATGTTTATGATGATGAGCACCACTCTGAAACTTGTTGTTGATTTGATTTTATTGCTATTTCTGTTAATGATGATGAATAAAATCTGAAACTTGTTGGTTTGTTTGACAAGCTTGTTTTTGATGTTAGCTTGTGAAACTGTTATGGTGTTGGGCAGTTTTGGTACAGGTTTAAGCAAGCTTGAGTTTATGGGCTTGCTGAGTTTGAACTGCAGGCTTGGCAAGCAGGTTTGGCTAGCAGGTTTTGCAGTTTGAAATGCAGGCTTGGCAAGCAGGTTTGGCTAGAAGGTTGTTTAGGCAGGTTATTTTGGTTTGGCCTGTTGGCAGGTCTGAGCAAACTTGCAGTTTGTTTGTTTTGCAATTGGAACTGCAGGTTTTTGGAAGCTAATAGTTTGGAAGGGTTTGGCAGGTTTTGGCCATTTGATGAGCTTGTTTGCAGTTTCTGCTGTATTTGATTTGCAATTTTGGACTGTAGGTTGTATGTTTAGCAGGTTTGCTAAACAGGTTTGCAGTTTGTTGTTGTTATGCAGGTTGGAGACTGCAGGTTGGAGTTGATAACAGGTTTTGGGCTATGCAGGATTTGCTAGCTTGCTTGTGTTTTGAGCAAGCTTGGCTGTGGTTTCACAGTTTGTAAGTTGTGCAAGTTTTTTGCTAAAAATTTTTCTCCTCTCCAGACTGTTATGCAGTCCTTTCTTTTATATCTTCTTGCTCTTTTTCGACTTTGACAACCTGCCTTAGCCAAACTGCAAACTTTTCACTAGGTCATCTCTTTCTCTCTCTCTCTCTCTCATAAGCACCTTTTTGCGTATTATATTATTTGTTCTGAAAAGTTTGCTGGCTAGAAAGTGATGATGGCTAGGACAAGCTGTTGGCTTGTCAATTGGATTTACCTGCTGCATTGTATTACCTGCTGCATATTTCCTGCATTGTGTACTTTTTCTAGTTGCTATGCTTCTTGACTTGTTTTGCAACTTAGTTTGGATTTGCCATGTTTTAGTTAGCTTTGCTGACTTGGTTATGTTTTGCAACTCAGTTTGACATGCTTGGTACCTTGTTGCATTTGGTTTGATTACTGGAGTTTGGTTTAGTTTGCAGTATAATGGGTGCCCATCTTATTTGAATTTTGGCGCCTTGGTTTGGCTTTGCAATGCCTATGTTTTTGCATTTGAGCCAATTGTATGCTTGCATTTTTTTATCTTTTACTCTTCTCTTTGTGAACTAAGAAGAGAAATCTTCTTGTGATTTGCAAGGAGAAAAATAAAACATGATGAACAAATGGCATTCTGATTCCGGCCAGCAAACTGTAATGATGATTTCTTTTCTTTCTTTTTCAATTGAAAATTCTTCTGTATTAATTTTCTTTTCTTCTGTCCTTTGCAGGTGAGTACCAATTGGATGATAGAGGAAGCAGTAGAAGTCAAAGATCTTAGGAGATCAGGCTTAGATTTATTTTTTTCATTTATTGTAAACAAATATTATCTTAAATACTATAAGTTGTAATCTTACAATATTCAAATAAATTTTGTAACAACATTTGAAGTAAATAAAAGTCTTTATCCCAAAGAAAATTTCTACTGTCAAATATCTTTTCAATTTCTTCCTTTGCCTCTTCACTTTTATATTTAAGATTCCTGATTAAAAATAAACTGAAACGGCATTCCAGCACTTCCAATACAGATAACTTAAAATCCAAGTAGTCTTTAAAAACTCTGCACTCTCATAACTTGCGACATAATTCAAATCAACACACGCGTTGTGTATTCCAATAAGCAAGTAAGCATTCCATTAACAAACAAATGTTTCGTTCCATTAACAAACAGATGCCTTAATATTCCAAATAAGAGTCTCAGTTCTTATCCCAGATAACCAGGCCTTGAGAAACAACAAGTAAACTTGAACAAGCGTGAAAACAATGTAACAATAAACTGAATTTCTATGGATTCAATTTCTTCTGAGAAATACGAGCGGAAACCCTAATTCCAGATTTGTTGCCAAAGAAAGGTCTGCTTGATCAATTCCTGAGCCAATCTCAAAAATCAGAGAAAACCCCGGGGTTGTGATTTTCTTGTGAAAAAGGGAGGGCAAATTTTGGGGTACAACAGGAGGCAACTCTACTGGGGAAAAGAGGTTAAACCTTGGCCGGATTGAGTTAGGTTTCTTCTATATGTTTGAAGAGCTAGGCTATTATCTGGTCGGGTCCAGGTTTCATAGCATCTTTAGGATCAACTGTTATCCGGTCGGGTCCAGGCTTCAGTAATAACTTGAAAATTATGCCAATATCTGGTCGGATCCAGGTTTCATAGCATCTTGAAGTTGAGATCAACTGTTATCTGGTCAGATCCAGGTTTCAGGTACTCAAACTGTTATCTGGTCAGGCCCAGGTTTTAGTAATTGAAGAAGTCAAACTGTTATCTGGTCGGGTCCAGGATTCAGTAATAATCTTGAAAATTATGCTATTATCTGGTCGGATCCAGGTTTCATAGCATCTTGAAATTGAGATCAACTGTTATCCAGTCGGGTCCAGGCTTCAGATACTCAAACTGTTCTCTGGTCGGGCCCAGGTTTCAGTAATTACAGAAGTCAAACTGTTATCTGGTCGGGTCCAGGCTTCAGTAATAACTTTGAAAATTGTGCTAATATCTGGTCGGATCCAGGTTTCATAGCATCTCTTGGAAATAATAAAGGCTTTGCTGACGGCTTTACTGAGGATTAGGGGTTGTGGCCCTGTGATTTACAATAATTTTGAAAAGGGAAATTCAAACTGGAGAGTATAGACTCAGTCGGGTAAGGCAAACTCAGCTTGGGGAGGATACACCCAACTGGGGATGATAGACTCCGTTTGGAGATAATAGCCTTGGCTGGGGAAGATTATCAGCTGGGGATGATAGGCTCAACTGGGGAGCTTCGTGGTATCTTGATTGTTGTAATTTGAACTCGGATGGGGAAATAACTCTGTTGGGGAAATAAACCCTGTTGAGGAAGTGAATTTCCTTTAGGAAGAGATCCCCGATGCTTCAACTTGTAAAAATTCACTTAGCTGGGGAGAAAGCGACCAAGAGGTCGAGCCTTTGGTCAAGGATTATCTTATGCAAAGAGACTTTGTGGGAAACTTCGTCGGGGAAAGGTTTATTGCCGCCGTCCTTGTGGGGATAATAATGATGAGATAACTTTGTGGGGCTATTTCATATACATTAAAGAGATGCTTACTGCTGTTGTGTGCTGATGCTTTGTTGTTGATGCTGCTGCTTAGCAGGACACATGTGCCAAATAGTTTTAATTATGCTCATATGCATATGTTCATTCAATTTTAGTCATTGGAAAAATTTGCATTCAAAACAAAGACAAAAAATTTTGCACTTCAAAGGGTATTTGTATTGATATTTTGCCCCTGAATAGGCGTTTTTGTACAGAGAGACGGAGATCCTAGTAAGAGGAAATCGTCAAAAAGGGAAACAAAATTGAGAATGAAAACAAATATCCACGTGAAATGATCTCATTGCTTTCCAACTCTACTATTGCCCCAATGTCTTCGAACGTCCCTTGCCGTTGGTCGAAGTTGATTGGATTGATCTTGGACCATTTGAACTTGGACCTTGGTGATAGAATTGACTGTGGATTTTACGGGACATAGTCGTACGCTTTTAATCCTTAATTTTTTCCTGGACCTCCCTTTCGGGTTTTCAGCCCACCAGGATACCCTTTTTTGTCGAAGTCGCCCTTTCGAGTTTTTAACTTGCCGGGTGTACAATCTTTTGCATATATCCCTAATTTTTCCCAAACCTTTTGGTTTGCCGGGATGCCCTTATTTTGCCTAGGTGTGTAAACCTAACGGGTTTCTTATGCATAGTATTTTTTAACTATACTCGCGTTTATAGGATGTGGGAAGTCTTCACCGTCCATGGTAGTCAGTATCATGGCACCACCAGAGAAAACTCTCTTGACAACAAATGGCCCTTCATAAGTGGGAGTCCATTTGCCTCTGGGGTCGCCTTGTGGTAAAATGATGCGTTTTATCACCAAGTCACCAACTTGATATACTCGAGTTTTGACCTTTTTGTTGAAAGCCTTGATCATTCATTTTTGATATGTCCGACCATGACAAACAACAGCTAATCATTTTTCGTCAATCAAGTTCAGCTGATCCAATCTCGTTTGAATCCACTCGTCTTCGCCTAGGCCTGCCTCAGTCATAATCCTCAACGAGGGAATTTGAACTTCCACTGGAAAAACAACTTCCATGCCATAGACTAGAGAAAAGGGAGTTGCCTTAGTTTATGTTCTAGCTGAAGTACGGTAGCCATGTAGAGAAAATGGCAACATCTGATGCCAATCTTTATAGGTTACTACCATTTTCTGCATAATTTTCTTGATATTTTTGTTGGCTTCTTCGACTGCGCCATTCATTTTTGGTCTATATGGAGAAGAATTGTGATGCTTGATTTTGAACTGAGTGCACAACTCCCTGATCATATCATTGTTGAGGTTAGTCCCATTGTCGGTGATGATCCTTTCGGGGATACCATAACAGCAGATGAGGTTGTGTATGATGAATCTGGCTACCACGTTCTTGGCGACTGAGGAAAACGAGGCGGCTTTGACCTATTTGGTAAAATAGTCGATAGCAACAAGAATGAAGCGATGTCCGTTGGAGGAGGTAGGCTTAATCTCTCCAATCATGTCAATGCCCCACATTGCAAATGGCCACGGAGAAGTCATGACATTCAGAGGGATTGGAGGTACATGGACTTTGTCAGCGTAGATTTGGCATTTGTGACAAGTTCTTGAATGTTGATGACAATTGGTCTCTATCGTTGACCAATAGTAACCAACTCTTAAGATTTTCTTAGCCATCGTATGTCCACTTGAGTGAGTACCTAAGAGACCATCGTGCATGTCTTCCATAATTTCCTCTGCCTCCTTCGTCCACACATCAGAGTAGAGTTGAATCATGGTAGCGCTTGTACAATATCCCGTTACTTAGGAAGAATTTGGCTGCAAATCTTCATAAGAACTTTCTGTCATTGATAGATGCCCCCTCTGTATATTCTTGTGTTTCAAGGTATCTCATCACCTCATGGTACCATGGCTTTTCTGAGTTGGTGTCGAGCTTATAGAAATGTGCAGGTTCATCGAATCTTTCAATTATAATCATAGGGGCTTCGTTATCCCATATGACCTTGAACATTGAAGACATGGTTGCCAAAGCTTCAGCCAATTGGTTTTCTTCCGTAGGGAAGTGCTCAAAAGTGATTTCTTCGAAGTGAGGAATCAGGGATAGCACAAGTTCCTTGTATGGGATAAGATTAGGGTGTTTAGTGTCCCAATCTCCTTTTACTTGGTTGATCACTAGGGCGAAATCCCCAAACACATTCATATGCTTGATCCTTAAGTCAATAGCAGCTTTTAGACCTAAGAGGCATGCTTCATACTCAACAATGTTGTTTTTGCAATCAAAGCATAGTCTGGCAGTGAAACGAGTGTGGCACCCTTCAGGAGAGATGATCACATCACCAATTCAGTTACCTAAGGCGTTGGAAGCCCCATGGAATACCATAGTCCATCGGGATCCTTGTTCAGGTCCGTCATACGGTCCAAGTTTTGCACAGTTGGTTACCAGCATGATATTCTCATCAGGGAAGTCAAAGTTCATTGACTGATAATCATCTAAAGCTTGGTGGGCCAAATGATCCGCTAGTACACTTCCTTTGATGGCTTTTTGAGTTGTGTATTGGATGTCGTACTCGGTCAAGATCATTTTCCATCTGGCTATCCGTCCAGAGAGGGCAGGTTTCTCGAATATGTACTTGATTGGGTCCATCTTAGAAATCAACAGAGTGGTATGAGTCAACATATACTATCTTAGCCGGCGAGCAGCCCATGCCAGAGCGCAGCAAGTTTTCTCGAGCAGTGAATATCTGGTTTCACAGTCGGTAAACTTTTTGCTCAGGTAATAAATAGCATACTCTTTTTGGCCAGACTCATCATGTTGGCCCAAAACACACCCCCATAGAATTCTCTAGTATTGTCAAGTACATGATCAAGGGTCTTCCTTCAACTGGAGGCATGAGAATATGAGGTTCTTGTAGGTATTCTTTAATTTTGTCAAAGGAAATTTGGCATTCATCGTTCCACCTGACTACCTGATCTTTCTTCAAGAGTTTGAAGAGTGGCTCACAAGTAGCGGTTAAGTGTGATATGAAACGGGAAATGTAATTGAGACGACCCAAGAATCCTCTGACTTCTTTTTCAGAATGGGGGACTGGCATTTCTTGGATGGCCTTTGCCTTGGCAGGATCAACTTCAATGCCTTTATTGCTGACAAAAAAACCTAGAAGCTTTCTAGAGCGTACTCCAAATGTGTACTTGTTAGGGTTTAACCTCAGCTTGTACTTCTTCAGTCTCTCGAATAGTTTGTGCAGGTGGTCGAGATGTTCTTCTTCGGTTTGTGATTTGGCAATCATATCATCCACATATACCTCTATCTCATGATGAATCATATCATGAAACAAAGCTACCATAGCTCTTTGATATGTTGCCCCTGCATTTTTTAGTCCGAACGGCATGACCTTGTAGCAGAAGGTGCCCCATTGCGTAACGAAAGTAGTCTTTTCCATATCTTCGGGAGCCATCCTTATTTGATTATAGCCTGAGAAGCCATCCATGAAAGAGAAGACTTTATGCTGAGCAGTATTATCAACTAAGACGTCAATGTATGGTAGAGGGAAGTCATCCTTGGGGCTTGCCCTATTCAGATCCTTATAGTCTACGCACATGTGCACTTTCCCGTCTTTCTTTGGCACTGGAACTATATTGGCCACCCATTGAGGATAGGAAGTTACAGCTAGGAACCCTGCATCAAACTGTTTCATTACTTCAGCTTTAATCTTTTTAGACATATCAGGCCTCATGCGACGAACTTTTTGTTTAACAGGAGGGCAATCTTCTTTAGTTGGCAAGCGATGAACCACGATGTCGGTATCCAACCCAAGCATATATTCATAATACCAAGCAAATATTTCCATATAATCACGTAACATTTGGACCAACCTGCTCTTAACATTGCTTTCTAAATTAGCGCCGATCCTGATTTCCTTCTTATCTGACTCAGTGCCCAAGTTGATAACCTCAACTGACTCTTCATGTGGTTGAATAGATTTTTCTTCTTGTAATAGAAGTCTGGCTAGTTCTCCTGGTATGTCACAATCTTCCTCACCTTCGTCTTCTGCTTGGTTGATAGGATACTCAAAGTCATAGTTGGCAATAGTAGAGTCATTGACAATAGGATCCAGAGTGGATGTAGACCTGCAAGAGTGTGTGTGTGCATGTAAGATACATGGCTATTTTGAAAATGTATTTGAAAGAAAGAAAATATAATGAAAACAAATATTTGAATGCAAAAGAGTCCAATGTACTGAATGATCATATGATTAGATGAACATAAATAAAACCCTTGACAAATGGACCAAAGTGCCCCGGGCTAGGCACATGGCTTAAAAAGTCATTATCAAAATATTACAGACAACAGGTTCTTGAATTGACGGAAAAGTAATAACAAGTAGATTACTCCTCAATGAAGGAGATGGGTACAAAGTCCTTTGTATGCCAATTCTTCAGCTCTGTTGTAGTTGGATACACCCACTCTTTAAATGTAGTCTCTTCTTTAGAATCACTCACGGTGTTGACTCCATGGCTTCAAATGCGGAGAGGTGGCTTTCCAGCACGAGCACGCCTCACCTCCTTCTGAGCCTTGATGGTGAAGCCCAGACCAAATTTGTCTACTTTAAAAGGGATATCGAGGAGTTGCCCCCAAGTATCACAATTTCCTTCTTCAATCATCGCACGGGAATCCTTGACTGAAACTGTTTTTTTGTGTGGCCTTAACAACTTTAGACTCATCAGAAGAACATTTAGTAGCAGCAACCATAGGTGGCACAACCTCAAAGGCTTGACATGGGGTTTCAATGAATTCTCCGTCCATCTCTACGTACTTGAAAGAATTAAGGTGGCTTACCATAAACTCTTCTTCCCCGTAGACGGTGACTATTTTGCCTTTGACTGGGTATTTGAGTTTCTGATGAAGGGTTGAGGTCACTTCCCCAGCCTTATGAATCCACGGGCAACCTAACATACAAGAGTAGGCCAGACGAATATCCATAATATAGAAGGTGGATTTGAAGGTTTGGGAACCCACTTTGATTGGAAGATCTACTTCCCCATGAACGGTCCTCTTTGATCCATCAAATGCCCTTACGATGATATCACTTGGTTTCAAGATTAAATCTTCACAGTCGAGACGATCTAATGCCCCCTTGGGTA
Organism: Vicia faba; assembly: GCA_948472305.1. Classification (NCBI taxonomy): domain Eukaryota; kingdom Viridiplantae; phylum Streptophyta; class Magnoliopsida; order Fabales; family Fabaceae; genus Vicia; species Vicia faba. The sequence goes on along the minus strand of OX451741.1, from coordinate 1,423,182,991 downwards.
ATACATTTAGAGAAGAACCAGTGCCGACTAGCACATGTGCTAAGGTAGTCTCTTTGCACTCGATAGAAACATGTAAAGCTTTGTTGTGATTCTTCCCGAGAGGTGTTAAGTCAGCATCTGAAAACCCAAGGCCATTATCAGCTGTCAGGCTAGCCACACAATTCTCAAATTGGTATGTTGTCATCTCATGGGGGACATGAGCCTTTTTTAGGAACTTGATTAATGTCTGAGCATGGGCATCGGAGCAAAGCAGCAATGACAACATTGAAATCTTAGAGGGGGTTTGCCCCAATTGTTCTACAATTTTGAAGTTGCTTTTCTTGATGATCTTCAAAATCTCTTCCATTTCATGGGCGGAGGGTTCTTCATTAGCCATATCATTGGAAGGTACCTCAATCACATCAGGCTCAACAACCTTCTCCTTCCCTCTTGTATCTGTACTTGGCTTGGCAGTAGCAATGCGGATGGGCGTTCTTGTAACTACTGGAGGTGAGATATTGAGTGAGAATATTCTCCCAGTTCTAGTTACCTTGCTTGAGCCGTCTATGTTTCCAATATCATCATCTTTTCCCTCTTGGATCTAGGAATCTTGTTTGATCCCATGACAGAACACTTCAGCACCTTAATTCCATGGTACCGCTTTATTTGAAGAGTAGGGAATTGGTCCGAGATTGGTAATGATTAAGGGCGCAATAGTGGGTTCATTTGAAATCCTAATAGGACCTTTTAAGGTGATCCTAATAGGTTTGTTGGAGATGGTAATAATGGAGAGGTCTTCACATTTGTTAACCAAACTCTTGACAGGCAGAGTCTTTTCAAATAGAATTTCGTGGCTATCCATCAGGCATTGTATACTTTTATTCAGCCTTTCACAACCATTGTATTGTTTCATACAACACACACAGTCTTTTTCACAGCCAGGAAAATCCCGGCTTTCAACAGATTATTCTTGATTATATTTAGCGGAGTAGTCAATTCTTCAACAGAGGCAATGGAAATTGTATCTTCGACAACATTAACACCTTTGTCATGCTTCGACATTGGAGCGGTAATTACATTCGGCATTGGAAGAGGATCAAATTCAACGGTCTTGTTGTCAATTAAATCCTGGATCTTGTTTTTCAAGGCCCAACACTGATCAGTCTCATGCCCGAGGCTGTTTGAGTGGTAAACGCACTTTGCATTCAAATTATATTTTGGTGACGAGGTGTCAGGATTGGCGGGAGGATCACGCAATGTCACTAAATTAGCCTTGAGAAAATGTTGAAGGGCTTGATATAGCGACATGCCTAACCTCGTAAACTGTCTTCTTAGAGCTTCAAAGCATTGGTGATTTGTAGATGGTCTTGGAGTAGGAGTTGGATTGGAGATTCGGACATCATTGACAGATAGATGATTACTCTTCTTGGCATTGGCCTTTTCCCCATACACAAAATTAACTTTTTTCTTTGCAGCAAAAGGTTTCTTGAAAGGATTGGGAGTGGAGGTGGATGCCACAGAGATCTTCCCACTTTTAATGCCACTTTTAACTCTTTCACCGGTTAAGATTAATTTGGTGAAACCAGAAGAAGAGCAGCCGACCAATAGATTAAAGAAAGGACCAGATAATATGCCAATGAACATGTCAATGCGTTCCCTATCATTCAAGGGAGGTTGGAACCTACTAGCAAGGTCTCTCCACTTCTGCGCATACTCTTTAAATCCTTCATTCTTCCATATGGTCATGTCTTGCAATTGAACCCTTGTTGGTGCCAAGTAGGTGTTGTACTGATATTGATGGTAGAAGGCAGTAGCTAGACCCTCCCAAGTATTGATGCGAGAGCCATACAACTGATAAAACCATTCAAGTTGTGTTCCAGCCATATTCTCTTGGGAAAAGTGAACCCAAAGCTTTTTATCAACAGTGTGCGGCTGTATCTTGCGCACATAAGATTTCAAATGGAGCTTTGGACAAGAAACCCCCTCGTATTTTGCAAAGGTTGGTATTTTGAATTTGTGGGGAATTACTACCCCAAAGATTAAGCCCAAATCGTCAAAATTTAAACCGGGGATGGCTTGGATTTCAACAGCTTTCAATCTGTCTTCTAACTGCTTGTATTTGATGTCTGCGGGTGGATACTGTTCATTAAAATGATCATCATCCGATTCTTGATCATTGGCAAACTCAGCCTGAGTACTTTTGACCTCGCCAACCTGGTTTTCATCCTCTTTAGATGAGTCTTCTCCTACTGGGATCTGACGAATTGTCTCCTTGAACCTTCTACCCATGTTGAGTAGAGATTTCTTCTTTAGCTTCTTCTTAGCGGCCAACAAAGCCATCATATCTTGCTGCCCCTTGGCCAGGGCGAGTAAAGCTTCTTGAAATTGAGAATTCTGGGCTTGGAGTTCCGTCACAGTTTTCTCTAGATCCATCTTGCTGAAATAAACAACGGAGAGATAAGGAAACCTGTTATGCGACAACCTGTCATGTTATGATGCATGGAATATGTATATGCAAATGATTTCAAGGATTAATGAAATTTAAATTTGTCTAGACAAAAGAATGAACAAACGTTAACTTTCATTAGTCAAAACAAGAAATATTACATTTTTCCCCTCGGGCTCACAAAATAGCTTTCTACGATAAAAAGACCGAACACATCCTCTTTGGCGCGAGATAAGCGTTCACATTCTGCTCTTCTTGTAGCTGTTTCATAAGCTCCAAGACCCTCTTCTCACTAGCATAGAACTGAGCCTCGAAAGTATCTCGTTCTTCCTTCAGCTGGATCCAACCCTTTTGTAAGTCTTCGAGAGACGTAGGCATGTCTGGATGGAGGAAAGTGTAGGAAACATATCCTTCGTCCACAGGCTCCATGATGACTGGTAAAATGCAAGGATAAGGCATCACAAGTGTCTGAGCGCGAGCCCGTACCCACCTGAGGTAAGGCTCAAGAGGGATAGAGTTTTTGTGTCCCAAAGTCCTACTATCCGCCTTGTTTACCATTCTTCAAGCTCGTGTAAACCTCTGGCGGTAATCTTGGTCTTCTTTGTCATAGTCGAACACCAGACCTCGAATGAGCATCTCATGAGGGCCGTCTCTTCGGGCATACCCAAATTGTCGAAGAGATAAACAGGGATTGTAGGTGATACCTCCCCTAATACCAAGTAAAGGGACGTTAGGGAATTCCCCACAGCGGTCAATAATGGAGACATCGTCCAAGGATCTTGAACACCAACAGATGCCAGCATGGGTGAGGGACATTATCCTTTGAGACCATGTCAATATTTGCTCGTTCTTCAGTACTGATTGAGGTAGGTGTGAAGCGAACCATTTGGCGAGTAAGGGAATACAACACAAGAGAGTACCTCTTTTCTTCATGGTGCGGGTATGAAGGAAATGCAAGATGTCTCCTAATAAGGTAGGTACAGGATTACGAGAGAGAAAGACTTTGATGGCATTAACATCTATGAATTGGTCCGAGTTGGAAATCCATGTCATCCCGGAATGAACGAGCCTTCTTCAATAGAAACTTGGCTAGGAAACCTTTGACCCCACTTCTTGTCTCCCAATTGGATATAACGTTAGCTCTTTTCAGATGCAAAGCTTCGGCGATGACTTCAGGATTTGGAATCCCTTCTAGGCCGGTGAACGGTATCTGATCAAGCACGTGCACCCCTAAGAGTAGAGAGAACTCTTCCAGTGTAGGTACCAACTGATAGTCTGGGAAAGTGAAACAATGATGTACGGGATCAAAGAATTGGAACAACACACACATCATCTCCTCTTGGAAGTTGGATGTAGCCAAACTGAGGAGTCGACCATATTTCTTGGGAAAAGGAGAATCCCTGGGCACTCTTGAGGCTAACTCTTGAAGCTGAGGGTGTGCTTTTACAAAGCTGATTCGGATGGTGTTTCTTTGGCCGGAATTCATGACCTAAAAAACAAAAACAAAGATAAATTTCTAAATCCTTGAAATGGTTAGTGAGTATGCGTATGATGCTTATGATGTTTATAAAGTTATGTACAAGTAAGTATATACACACAAAGCAAACAAATCCCTATGTTTTAGGCTTGCATGAGGTTTTATAGGTAAGTACCCTCTTGAAGTTTAGTTGACTTAACCTATCATAGTAATAGTGATCGGGTTCTAAAGGATCTCAATATCACCGACCTTTCTTTTAGGCATTGTCTCAGCATAATCAATCTTTTCTTACGGCCGAGATATCCCAAAAGTCCAGCCTCAATGAGTGTAGTATCGAGTATCAACCAATTTTCAGCTCTATACCAAAACCGGTTATCTCACTATGTCCTAATGGTCAAGTTTGTTCAATTAGGGTTCTAAGGTCAGTTAGTGCTTCATGATGCCACTCAACGGCCCCGTATTCTCCTTGATTCACCACGAGGGATACCGGTACCCACAAATGCGTCACACTAATGTAGCCATTTCTTCAACCATATCGGTCTACGTCGTACAGTTTCCACAATCTATTGCTACTTACCTAAAAAGGTGTCCCAGATCCGGGTGGAGGATCAAAGCAAGCCCAAACAGAGAACCATATTGTAAAGCATATAAATCAAACAAAGAAAGCAAGTAAATATGATCTAACCCTAAGGTAACCCCACTTTTACGAAGTATTCCCCAGCATAGTCGCCAATTCTGTGATACGGTGGGAGAACTGATTTGATTGTTTTGCGTTTTATCGCAAATGTTGCAGTTAGCAAGAGTCGCCATCGACTTTTCTTTTATCCAAAAAGGAAAGGTGAAAAAGCACATGAAAGACCTTTAGAGATGTTTTCTTGAGTTCGAGGGGTAGATTATGAAAAGGGAAGGTATTAGCACCCTTTTCATCCATGGTTTTCCATGGGCTCTTAGTTACTTGCTAGATCACTTGCTTTAATTTGAAGATATGCTTTGTGTAGTTTTTGAAAGTAATTTGAAAAGGCGCCATCGTTTAGGCAAACTTTTGTAATTATTCTCGTTCGTAAGAATGTATACAAAGGTGTTGAGCTTTTGAAAATATTTCACGTTTTGGAAAGTGTTTTGAAAGTGTTTTGAAGTGTTTCGAAAGTGTTTTGAAAGTGTATATGATTGTTTTTGAAAGTAGCAAGGATGTTTGTTTTGAAATTGAGCAAGCAATTTGGAGAAATCTACCTACTCAAAAGGTCTTAGGTGTTCTTTTTCCTCCTCCTTTAGATGTTTCTATATTACCATTGTTTTCGTAAGAAGCCCCATCGTTGGATGTGAAGGGACGGGCGTTGGGTCATCGTATGACCATGATAGCAATGTTGTGAGATGACTTAGCATTTTTCTTTAGGGACTAAGATCATTTTGAAAGGCAACTTTGATAGCATCATCGAGGGAATATGATCTTGTATTTTGATTTTTTTATGCTAAGACATCCCGCATGCATAACATGACCCTTTTTGTAAGGCAACAAGTGGAATCACCCTACGGGTGCTAGTGTGCAAGTGTATTTGATTGCATGCATAATTTTGTCTTGAATTAGGGTTTTTTAACATTGGTTTTAGTCTTGCCATACACACCCTAATTACTAACAATATATGAAAGCAATACAAGTGCAGAAATGTAAAGTCCTACGCTATTACAATATTTAGGGGGATGAGGTGTACAAATTTTTGAATGGGAATTGTAAATTAAATCCTAAGTTACTATTACAACCACATTGAAATGGATAAGAATGTACATGAAATGTAAAATGCTTATTTATTTAAGAAAATAAATAAGTTTTGTTTAAGAAAATATTTTTTGTCTTTTTATGTTAAAAGAAATAAAATATGATATATGAATATGAAATATTTTTGGTGTTTTTTGATTAATGAAAGATAAAAGTGATGAAAAATATAATAAAGGAAAGAAGATAAAATCATCGTAAATGCTGAAATAGAAGAGGTCAGAAGTTCTGATTCTGACGTGCTGCACAAACAGAAACAACGTTAGTAAAAATATGGAAGTTCAGAAGTTCTGGATCTTCTGAGAATTCAGAAGTTTTTAGAAGTTCTGATGCAACTGATAGAACTTCGCCTCCCTTCTCCATGCTAGTCAGAATATCTGCAGCTTAGTCATTTCTTAACAGAACAAAAGTTGCACATATAACAATTATGACAAATTTCATAATGTTTTAGAAACAAGAGATATCAGAAACCTAAATCAGAAGCAAACATGAATTTGCTAATCCTAATTATGAGTCCTAATTTCTTTATGAAACTCTGAACTGGAATTCTCTCTACTTAGGCAGGCAGATGCATGAAATCTCAGAATATGTACACCATTAGAATCAGAATATCTACATTGTGTTAAATATGCAAAATCTGACAATGCCTAAATAATATGATGAGAGTCAGCAGAAACTTACCTTTCAGCTGGAAAATACTCTGGGAGTTGGAATCTTGTTCTGACCACTTATGGTGTTCTGAACAACTTCCTCACGTTTTCAGCAGGTTGGAAACTTTCAACTTGGGTTGTAAATGATTAGAAAATTCTGGAACCACCAAGGGATAAAGTTCTAATCCTTTGAGGTGGATATTGGTGGAGAATGTGTTATTGTTTGACTACAAAATTTTGGATGGCTTTTGAATATATATCAGGAACTGTATGGGTGGTTTTGGTCAAGAAATAACTTGAGGAAAAATGGAGTTTTAATGCAAGAATCAAATGCTAAGGTTTTGTATTTTTGTGTTTGTAATCTTTTTGGCCTCTTGGAATTTTTACAGGGGGTTTAAGGCTTTTCTTTCTCAAATTCTACACTTCTTTCTCAAATTTTCCGACCTCTTTTCAATGGTCAGAGGTGTTCTATTTATAGGTAAAGGTTTTGTAGTTTGGAGAGGTCAAGTGGCACCAACATCATATGCTAGATACTGACTTACTCTTGAAGTAAGCTTAAACAAGTGTGGTTCAATGCACCAAGTAGGATGGTTAACAGCACCTAAGCTGGATTTGTCAGCATGAATTAAAGAAAAGTAGAAGCAGCGCATGGGCCTAACATACTTTTGCACAAAAGTTTGTCTTCCCAAGATAGTAGGGGTACACGTGGGGGAAATCCTTTGGATAACAACTCAAAAGTGGTTGTGAGCATTAAATGATGATGAGATTTATCAAATCAGAAATCCTGCCATGTGAAACTCTGCATCTTTGCTTAACTCTGGATTAGAAGTTCTGCTTCAACGTAACATCCAATCTTTTGATCCTCTTATCTTCTGGCTCAAACATGTTCTGAAGGAGCTTTCAGACTTTCTAGAAAGCTTGCAACGTGCTTCTTAACCTTCTTTGAATTACCCTGGCCAACTCTGACTGAAGCTTTTGTGAAAACTTGCCCAGAAGTTCTGACCAAACTCTGCCTTGAGAGTGTCCAGAATTTGCTGAATGTTATGGTGATAATCTGGTCAAAAGTTCTGAAATTGTCATAATTCTTAAACACTTAGAAAAATTTCTAAGTACTTAGAATTTGACTTCTCCAAAGTAAAATTTGACTTTTAAAATTCCTGATGAAACAGACTTCATATTCTAACATGTCTTGATGAAATATGATTTTTGAGATTTGATTTTGATCCAAAAGTAAAAGTTAGACTCCTCAGTATGAAAATGACCATTTTACCCTTGTGAATGACTTGCTTGGAAAAATTGATAATTCAAGGCTGGGAAATGGATGGAATAAAACTTGGGATCCAAGGTGATCCTTTTGAGAAATGAGAGGGAAAATATTGAGGTACAACAATAAGGAAGCCATTTATCAGAATGAAAGAAGTGGTTGCTGTTTATCCTCAAAGAAATCAAGATATGGACGAACGGCGAACAATGGTGGGGGTTGTTATGATTCCTAAACCGGCGTCTGATCAACAAAGAAATAACCAACCAAGGATGGAAAGGCCAGTCAGACAATTCACCAGAATTAACAAGACCCTATCTCAGGTATTACCGCATCTACTAAGATCCAATTTGGTGACCTTGAAAGAAGCTCCGAAAAACCCCAACACAACATCTCCTCGATATCATCCCAATGCCCGTTGTGCATACCACTCTGAAAGTCCCGGCCTTGACACTAATAACTGTTGGGCTATAAAGAACAAAATACAAGACCTCATTGAATCAAAAGAGGTTGAATTCGATGCACCCGAAAAGCCAAATGTCATTTCTTCCCCTATGCCTAGACGTGGCCATAATACCAATGCCATTGAAGAAGAAATGTTTGTTACTTAAGTTGATGAACTTATGAACCCACTCCTGACTATTAAAGTGAACTTGTTGAATGCCTGTGTGTTCCCGGGCTGTGATGAAAGCTGTCATTTCTGTTGTCCTCACCAACCAACATTCCTTTGTTGAAAACAGGCGTTCAGTGCCTAATAGATAACACAAATTTTGTTTGAAAAGACTTCTGTCCCACCTATTCCTTTTGAAGGTGTTTCTATCATTACCATTTCTTCCAATTCTTCCAGGGTCTCCACCAAAAGACCCGTTAGAATTACATCAGTTCTGAAAGCAACTCCTTTGATAATTACAATGCCTGGACCAGTCCCGTATTCGTCAGACAAAACCATACCATGGAATTATGGAGGGGATGTCTACTACCACAGTATCAAGCAAGATTGGCCAGCCACCGAAGATTCAAGTTCTGAAAAGGTTAACTCCGATATCAGTAATATTGCAGGAACTAACAAGATTACCCGGAGTGGAAGGATATTCTCTCCAGAAATTGCTCCCTCAAAAGCAGTTTCTGGACCCGTAATCATTCATGTTATTACTCCTCCAAAAGCTGTTCCTAGTCCTATAATCATCTCCACTAATACTCCAACTGACAAAGCTGTTACAACCCCTGTTATCATTCTTACTAACACTCCTGCTTCCGAGTTAACCGAGACTCAAGGAAAAAGTATTCTGATTGAGCTTGTCCAGACGAAGGCTCAGTCATTGGCTATCCCTGAGACCTCCTGGAAAGAGATGGAGGAAATTCTGAAGATCATAAAAAGAAGCGACTACGATGTGGTTGAACAACTGGGGAAAACTCCCTCTAAAATTTCCAAGATAACATTACTACTATGTTCCGAGGCGCATGCAAAAGCCTGGGTAAAATTCCTGAAAACTACCCATGTACCCCAAGAGACATCTGCCGATCAGTTTCAAGACTGCGTAGCCAGCCTGACTGTAGATAATGGTCTAGGTTTTTATGATGCTGATTTAATGCCAAGAGGAAGGAAGCATAATGAGGCATTGCATGTCTCAATTGAATGTAGGGGCACAACCCTGGCTCATGTTTTGGTGGACACTGGTTCATCTCTGAATGTATTGCTTAAAAAAGCTCCTGATAGGCTTGACTGTGAGGGATTAACATTGAAGCCAAGTAACATAGTAGTAAGGGCTTTTGACGGCTCGAAAAGGATGGTACACGGGGAGGTAGACATTCCCATAAAAGTTGTAACACAAACATTTGATTCAACTTTTTATGTAATGGATATCCGTCCCTCATATTCCTGCTTTCTAGGACGGCCATGGATTCACAATGCTGGCGCTGTCACTTCTACGTTGCACGAAATGCTGAAATATCTGATTCAAGGGAAGATTATCATCGTTCATGGAGAAGAAGAGTATATGATTAGCCACCTCAATTCCTTCAGATATGTGGAATTAGATGGTTAATTATTGAAACTCCATTCCAACACTTCGAAGAGGTCTCACAAGATGTGGTAGTGACCAAGGCTGTGTCTTAAGTTCCCAAAATCACAAGGCCTATACTCCGGATGTCATCTCTGAAGGATGCCAAAGCAGTGGTAGAAGAAGGTGGGTGCACTATCTGGGGACAACTCCCAGATATTCCATATAAGTCTGACAAGTTTGGCCTGGGTTTCACTTCAGGTGCCCAGAGGGCTGTACGCCGCGCTCGTGCCAGAGGACCACCCCTGAAGATCAGCAACCACGAGGTCAACATCATAGAAGATGATGAAGATGGATGTGACTTGGAGGACTGGATATTCCCAACTGTCAATGAGGGGTTCAACAATTGGGAGGCTAGAGATTTTGTCCCGATCACTTTTATCCCACAGTAATCTGTCTTTACATTTTGTTAGATCTGTAATATTAAAAAAATTCAAACTCTTAAAACCTTATGTCTTACTCGAGGCACAATGGTCCATTTGTAAGGGTTATTATCTCATTTTCATATGACATCAATGAATCATGGACGTTTTCGCATACAAAATTTTGTGCTCATTGTTTTTTCTTTTTACATTTTTATTTATTTCAAGGATAGCTATACCCTTACACACACTCACACTCACAATGCATGTATACATCCATTCGGGATCCCATGGGTAGCGATATTGCAATGGCCTTTTGTGACTCTGAGAATCTAATCTACCAAAGCGAAGACGAAGGTGAGGAAGATTGTGAAGTACCATGGGAACTTGCCAGACTACTACAATAAGAAGAGAGAACCATTCAGCCTCACGAGGAACCCGTGGATACAATCAACCTAGGTACCGAAGAAGACAAAAAAGAGGTCAAGGTGGGTGCCAATCTGGAACCCAGTATCAAGGAGCGTCTGACTCAGTTGTAACACATTATGTTGAAGTCTTTGCCTGGTCATATGAAGACATTCTAGGACTTGATGCAGATATTATGGTACACCGTCTGCCTACAAGAGAGGATTGTCTGCCAGTAAAATAAAAGGTTCGCCGCATGAGGCCTGATATGTCAGAAAAGATTAAAGCAGAAGTCATGAAGCAATTAAATGCTAGATTCTTGGCTGTCACCTCTTATCCCCAATGAGTTGCCAATGTTGTAATCGTGCCCAAAAAAGACGACAAAGTGTGAATGTGTATGGACTACAGAGATTTGAATAGGGCAATCCCTAAGGACGATTTTCCACTCCCCCACATTGATATTCTAGTTGGCAATACGACACAACACAAAGTTTTTTCCTTCATGGACGGATTCTCAGGTTACAACCAGATCAAAATGGCGCATGAGGACATGGAGAAAACAAAGTTTGTCACGCAGTGGGGCACTTTCTACTATAAGGTGATGCCATTCGGACTAAAGAATGCTGGGGCAACCTATCAACGTGCCATGGTAGCTTTATTTCATGACATGATACATCATGAAATAAAGGTCTACATGGACGATATGATAGCCAGTTCTCAAACAAAAGAAAAGCATCTTGATCACTTACAAAAACTGTTTGAGAGACTAAGGAAGTACAAGCTGAGGTTGAATCCAAACAAATACACATTTGGGGTACGGTCCGGTAAACTCCTAGGATTTGTCATCAGCAACAAAGGTATCGAGGTCGATCCTGCCAAAGTTAAAGCGATACAAGAGATGCCTGCTCCTCGTACTGAGAAGGAAGTCAGAGGATTCTTAGGGCGTTTGAACTACATTTCCAGATTCATCTCTCACCTGACAGCTACTTGTGAACCAATCTTCAAATTGTTGAAGAAAGATCAAGTAGTCAGATGGAATAACGAGTGCCAAGTTTCTTTTGACAAAATCAAATAATACTTACAAGAGCCTCCTATGTTGATGCCACCAGTCGAGGGAAGACCATTGATCATGTATCTGGCTGTTTTAGAAAACTCAATGGGGGGTGTGTATTGGGGCAGCATGACGAATCTGGCCGAAAAAAGCATGCTATTTATTAACTGAGAAAAAAGTTTACCGACTGTGAAACCAAATATTCACTGCTCGAGAAAACTTGCCATGCTTTGGCATGGGCTACTCGCCGGTGACCTGTTATTGGAAGTGTCTTTCCCACTGAGGTGATTTCGTCCATTGAGAGGATGTTTGTTCATTGAATATCCATTGTGAGGATTTCTATGATGTCAAACAATTAGTCATATGAAAACAATGTCATTTAAAGAATTCAAAACTCATGTCCGTCTTTAAATTTTTAAAAAAAATGTATTTTGTGTAGTGAGACAAAATTTGCAAGAATGTGATATCAACTTAGGATTCGTAACAAGTCCTACAGGAGTCAGGATACCTTTGTAACAGCATGCTCTCAAACTAACCCATGCTTCAGCTAGGACTTTTAAGGGTTATAACGTGGCCCGGTTCACGGTTTAAGAAACAAAGGATAAAGGCTCAAAATTTATTTGTACCCACCCGTTCTTCGTGATGTCCTTCAGCCCTATGCTCAGTTAATTGTGCATTTTGAATCCCAATTGAATCTGGCATCTTGCCCTTGATGTTCCGGTGATGGTTCAGATACTGAAAGTTTATTTGAAAAAGGCAGTCATTTTGTAATCTTTTTTTTGCCGAGGATTTGTAGTAACCTCTTTTTTGGTTTTACTATCCCTGTCTTTTGCCTGAACTGTTTCTTTTTGTGATTACAGTCAGCGAGATGCCCCAGTTTTTTATTAAGTCTCCTTCATAGGTTTTGACTTAACGGGCTTTTGTTTTGCAAAATAATGACTGCCTACTTTGATAATTATGCGAAACCATCACCATCTTCTGATTCGGAAGGACGTCTTTGATGCCATTCATTATGTACGAAACAAAGGATTGTGACTGAAGGCGCCTCTGAATTAACTGAGAAAACTACCCTGCCCCAGGTTATGATTAAGGGTTTTGATTTATGTGAAAATAAAAACACCTACTTCTTTGGCTCAAAGGGGTTGACTAGGGATTATCTTCCTTATAACCACTTTTTGGGATTTGAAACAATGCTTGTACATCGTTAGCAGGGTCTGTTCAAAAGCATATTGTAGAGATTATGGTATCGTTTTCGTCATCCTCCCTCTAAGGCTTAGAGCTTTTAATCGAGAGTTGAATAACACAAAAAGAAAGTATAAAGCAGTTTAAGCATAGTGAAAACAAATTAATTCAAGACAAAACATGTGTAATGCATTAATGAAATAACAAAGTTTTGACATGACAATAATTGTTCAAATAAACAAAGAAAATACAACTTGAGAATTCAAATGAACAAAAATGCTTTTAATCCTAGCCATGATTTGGCATGGGAGCAGTGATCACGTTGGGAGTCTCAGGAGGGTCGAATTCAATCTTCTTGGCGTCAATCATATTCTGAATCTTGTATTTCAGCGCCCAACAATCGTTAGTATCGTGCCCCGGGCTGTCGAAATGATAAGCACACCTTGCATCCGGATTGTAGTTAGGAGAGGAAGTCTACGGGTTTGGATGAGGGCCTATCACTGTGATCAGATTCATCTTTAACATGTGTTGCAATGCTTGTGACAATGGCATGTTGATTTGGGTGAATTTCCTTTGAGGTATTTCTACCCTTGGCTGATTCTTCCATTGTTGTGGTTGTTGTGCGGGTGCCGAATTAGAGACCAGCACTGCCCCCACAGTTTGGTGGTAGTCTGCCTTATTGCGCCCCTTCCGGCCGTGCACAACACTGGCTTCCCTCTTACCACCAAATGACTCATTCTCAGCACTGGAAGATGCAGACATCGGGATCTTCCCGCTCTTGATACCATTTTCGATCCTCTCTCCTGTCAGAACCATCTCTGTGAACTCGGATGAGGAACTTCCAATTAGAAAATTGAAGAATGGTCCTGTCAGAGTGCCCATGAACATGTCTACCATTTCGCAATGAGTCAGAGGAGGTTTTACTCTGCCAGCTAGTTCCCTCCATTTTTGTGCATATTCCTTGAACCCTTCTTTCGAACCCATGGACATATTTTGCAGTTGCACTCGAGTTGGTTCCAGGCCAGCATTGTATTGGTACTGCTTGTAGAAAGAAGTAGCCAAGTCTTCCCAGGTATAGATGTTGGTTCCTTCCAACTGATAGAACCAATCCAGTTGAGTGCTGGCCAAACTTTTTTGGAAGAAATTGACCCATAACTCCCGGTCAGTAGTGTGAGGTTGAATCTTCCTCATATAGGAACGAATATGAAGCTTGGGACAAGACATCACATCATATTTTGCAAATACCGAAGCCTTGAACTTCTGTGGAATGAATACCCCAAATACCAAACCCAGCTCTTCAAAATCCAGCCCTCGTATTCTTTGGATCTCCACTGCGCTCTGACGATCCTCTAACTATTTGTATCTATCCTCAGCATGAGGATATTGTTCATCATTGAAATCTGTGTCATTATCAAAAACCTCAGGGCTATGGTCCTCCTCCTTTGTCTCTATCTTTTGGTTCTCCCCTTCTTTGGACGAGGAGGTCAGATCAACCGGTTGCTTCAACGGTCCCTTAAATCTTCTGCCCAGATTCAGGACACCAGCGGTCTTCTTCTTCTTCTCTTTCAGAATAAGGGCCTTCAGATCTTCCTTCCCCTTAGCCAAGGCTAAGAACATTTGCTGAAATTGGGCATTTTTTGCCTGGAGGTCTTTGATACTTTATTCAGAAGACATTTTTGCTGAAATAAACAATGCAAGATATGAGAAACCTGTTATGAAACCTGTTTATGCAATGATTTCAAGGACTCTTAAAGGCTCAAATTTGCTTAACCAAAAGAAACACACGTTAATTATATAAGTTTTAATTGTTACAAAGGTTGCCTTTTAGGCTTACAATCAAACAAAACAAAACTTAAAGCAAAAGGAAAGTTAGGTTTCCCATGAGCGCATCCTCTTTGGTGCAATGTAGGCGTTTATACTCCTCTCCTCAAGAAGCAGCCTAGTCAGTTCCAGGACTTTCTTCTCGCTGGCGTAGAATTGAGCTTCAAACATATCCCACTCCTCTTTAAGTTGAATCCAGGATTTTTGTAATTCCTCATGATCAGTCGGCATGTCAGGATGGAGATCAAGATAAGAAGTGTCTCCTTCACCAACCAGTTTCACAATCGTTGGTAGGACAATAGGGTAAGGCATCATAAGATTTTGAGCACGAGCTCGTACCCATTTGAGATAAGGCTCAAGAGGGATGGAATTCTTGTGCCCGAGTGTCTTGTTATCAACTCTATGTACCATGCCCCAAGCTCGCATGAATCTTCTACGGTAACCCTAAGCATCATTCTCGTAGCCGAAGATGATTCCTTGGATAACTGTATCATGAGGACCATCCCTTCTCGCATATCTAAACTGTCGTAGTGCCAAGCAAGGATTATAAGTGTTTCCTCCTCTAATGCCTAAGAGAGGGACATTAGGGAATTCTCCACATCGATCAATGATGGTAACATTCTCCGAGGATCGAGGACACCAATGAATACCTGAATGTGTAAGAGTCATTAGCCTATGAGACCATCTCGAACCCTGTTAATTCTTCAAGACGGGTTGGGGTAGGTGCAAAATAAACCACCTAGCCAAAAGAGGAGTGCAACACAGAAGGGTCCCTCATCTCTTTATAGTGCGAGTATGCAGAGAATGTAGGATATCTCCAGGCAAAGTAGGTACCGGATTGCGTGACAGGAAAACCTTAACCGCATCCACATCTATGAGCTGGTCCGAATTAGGAAACAATACTAACCCATAGATGAGAAGGGATAACACCTCTTCAAAAACTTGTAGGTCCAGGGTATCCCATAAATGATGAGCTTTCTCAAACAAGAAATTAGCCAAAAAACCCTTGACACCTCTCATGGTTTCCTAATTTTCCACCATGTCAGACCGTTGTAAGGACAGAGCTTTAGAAATATCTTCAGGTTTAGGGTCTCTTTCCATTCCATTGAAAGTTTCCTTGTTAAGGATAGACATCCCCAATAACAGAGAAAACTCCTCCATAGTAGGCACTAACTGGTAATCCGGAAAAGTGAAGCAGTGATGTAGAGGGTCAAAGAACTGGAAGAGCACTTTTAGCATTTCTTCACCAGGGTTTGAGGTGACCAAGATAATAAGTAGACCATGCCTTTCAGTGAAGTACACCAAAGACGGCTATGTCACTACGTCCTAAAAGCCAAGTTGGTCAATTAAGGTGCTAAGGTCAGCTGACGCTTTATGATACAATGCAGCGGCCCCATATTCTCCTTGATTACTCAAGGGCTACCGGTACACACCAAAGTATCACATCAACGTAGCTACTATTTCAACCGTGTCGGTATACCCCACACAGCTCCCTCACAGTTTATTTCTACTTACCTAAAAGGAATTCCCCGGTCTGGGTTTAGGATCCAAACAACCCAAACAGATACCCTTAAAAGTAAATCAAATAAGACAAACCAAAGAAGCATTTGAGAATGACCTAGATCCTAAGGTAAACCCCACTTTTATAAACTCCCCAACAGAGTCGTCAGTTCTGTGATAGGGTGGCAGAACCAACTATTTATATTGGTTACTACTGGTTTTGCATTTTTTGTTCACAAATGTACGGTAATCAAGAGTTGACACCGTCTTTTATTTTATCCAATAAAGGAAAAGGGAAAAAGAAGAGAAAAAACTTTTTTTGAGATGTTTCTGAGTATGGGGGTAGATTATAGAAAGGGAAGGTGTTAGCACCCTTTCTATCCATGGTTTTCTATGGGCTCTTAGGTACTTGCTCATTTTGAAATTGCTTGTGTGTGTTTTGAAAAGTTTTTGTGTAATTTCGTGGCAACCCTTGTATTTGTCCTCGAGAGTGTGACGAAGTTGTTTTTGAAAACTGTTTTGAAAGTGTTTGTGTGAAAGAGTTTTTGTTGTTTTGAGCAGGTATTAAGAGTTTCTACCTACTTGAAAAAGACTGTTCGTTTTCTCGTTTCCCTTAGGTAGCGCTATCCTACTATTAAGGAGTAGGTAGCCCCGTCGTTGGAGTTAAATGGACATTCGAAGGGACAATTATGGTTGTTGAAGCAATGGTTAGGAAACCTTAATAATTACCCTAGAGTCTTAAAGATCTTTCTGAGGCAACATTCGAATGGGTCATTTTTAATCTTTTGGGACTAGAAGACAATCACTAAGACTCCTTATACTTCATGATCATTTACCGAAGGCAACCTAAGTGGGGCAAACCCAAGGAGTGAGCATGTACAAGTGGTTATTTTTCAGTTTATTTATCTTTGCACAATTAGGGTTATCTACCATTTTACTCATTATTCTTTCCATACAAGCCTATTAGTCTAAGCAGTTAATAATAGCGGAAAGTAAAGTGCGAGAATAAAAACATAGCTATTACAAGGCTTCAGGGAGGGGTTACATAACCAAAAATGAGGGGTAAACAGTAAATAAAGGCAGTAAATAAAATCCTAGTTAAACTATTACAACCTCAAAGCAATTACAATAATTAAGAAATAAGGGAAAAAAGACTACACGCGACAGAATTAAATACGGGGAATAAAATTGAAATTCTAAAAGAAATCTAATTAGTTAAAGAAAAATATTTTTGTATTTTTATTTGAAAGAAAAGTGATTAAATTATCATTTAACCTGATTTATAATTGATTTTAATTATGAAAAAGAGATTAAATTACCCTAATTAAATTACCCTAATTAATTAATAAAATTAAACATTTTATGAAAAAAACCTAATTCTAATATTTTTGTGTTTTTATGATTTAATTAAAAACAATGATTTTTTGTGAAATAATTAAAGTCAAATAACTAAATAGAAGAGATTAAAAGAATTAAAATGGGCCTGGTATAAAATAGCAAACTGGGGGCTTGTTGCTGAATTTGCAAAGCCTAATTTGCTGATGGCCCAATTGTCCAGCGTGCGATTCAATGAAGCCTGCCTCTGAGGGTCCACCATGGGGGTGAATTGTTGGGCGTTGGATCTGGATATGAGGTGATCCCATGGTTGGATCTGAGGATGCATGATGGTCTTGTGAAGGTGAGGCGCATGGGATCCTGCAAAGTATGTTAGCAAAATAAAATAACAAGATGCTTCGACCTGGGATCGAACCCAGGTCCCTTCTCTCACCAGCACTTCCTTTTACCATCTGTGCTACATGAATCATTCGTTAACATAATAAACAAATAATAACATAACGTAAACAAGGTGGCATGCCCAGAAAAATGCGCCAACATTCAAATCGGCCAGTGGGAGTCAACCACATCACTCATCTTCTCCCCAGAACTGTCGTTTTTGACCATACTTTTACCTACGGAATGCATCTGTTACTATAGCTTATAGCAACGGATCAAGCGTCACTAAAGCCCCTGCAAAAATCAAAATTATCAAAATATGCAATATAAATTAATGGTGAGGCTATGAATCAACTCGTTTTGGTCCCCTGAACACTATGATGGCATTGGTGTGTCCCAATTATATCTAAATCAAAAGCCCCGATTTGAAGCTTAGAACCCTCGAAATGGTATCATTTGATTCCTGCACTTAAAACTCAATCAAGCAAATCAGAAAGCATCGAAACCCTATGATAAACAAAAATGCATGGTTAAATTTCATTGAAAACGCATGTATGCATGTAATCGAAAATAAAAAAAAGTTGCATAACCGAGTTATGGAGTTTATGATTCTGAATGTTGTGGTCACTTGTGAAGGTCTGGAATTGATCAGAGGAACTCACTGAAGCTGTTTGTGATCTTGGAATGGCTTGAATCAGCCAGTGGAGGAATATGTGATCAGCACTTTTCTTCCAAAATTTGCAACTTTGTTCTTCTGTTTTCATGACCCAATCCTTGTTTTGTTTGCCCTGGGAATGTTGTGGACATATAATAGACTGATTTAGGTTAACAAAATTGGACTGTATCTACACACATTATTGAGATTTGATTTGATTTTGTTCCTTGCATTATTTGTTTCTAAAACAAGCCAAATCACGATCTTTTTCAATCAATTAGCTCTTGCACGATTTGGATGATTTGCTAGCTGTTCATTGACTCATAATATGCTCATAAAATCAAATCTTGAATTTTATTTCATTATTCTACTATTTAAATTGATTTATTTTGATTTAAATAGATAAAAAATCAAAATAAATAATAAAAATAATAAAATAATAGGTGGATAAGCTCATGGGTCGTGGGCCCTCTTAGGAACAAGTTTTAAACAAGAAAAAATGGGCCCATTTGGAAAAAAAAGTCATTCTGATCAATGTTGACTTCATGCACATTTCCAAAAATTGGTCAAATTTGACAATACATATCTCCCTCAATTTTAACCCTAAGAGGGTTTTCTTGGACTTTTTAGAAATATTATGATGTCCTCTAAACAACCCTTTTGGTTTCATCTCAATTGGATCTTTCATGTTCATGTAAGAAGCTTTGACCCAAAAGGTGTTTTTGTTGGCTTTTTGAAATGACCTATAATATCTGAATTTATATCTTTTAATGAGTGCATTTCTTGAACTTGAGGGATGAAGAGGAGTTGTAGGGAATTGGATTATATTTAAAATGAGCCTTGGATGAGAAATTTCTGATAAAGTATGAGAATGTTATGCATGGTCAAAGTTTGGTTGACTTTTCCTGCAGAGACCCTAATTTATCAACTTTTGAGTTTTGATGGATTAGGAGCATTCCTTAGGGAATCATGGTCAAACCTTGATCAAGTGATGGATATCACTTCAAAATATTGATGTTGACCAAAAATATTGAAGTTTGACTGTATGTGGGACACAATTGACTTTTGACCTAATACAATTGATTTTTAGGCATTTGAGTAGTTGACTGGGCAAACTTCTTGTGCAAGGCATGAAACTTGACATGGATGGTCTTGAGAACATATTAGGACCATGGAAAATATTGGAGGCCTTTGGATCTCACCCATCTTGATGAAAATGAAAACCCTAGTTTGAGGCTTATTGTCTTAGGAGGAGGATTTGTCTGGTCAATCCTTAGTCAACTTAAGCAATTGAGGACCTTTGTGTAAAATGAGACGTCAAATTTTGGGGTACAACAGGTGGCGACTCTTGCTAACCGCAACATTTGCGATAAAACATAAAACAAGTAAAGTCGGTTCTCCCACCGTATTACACTGAAACATGTAAAACAGAAGCTACAAGCTTTAATAACATAGTACATGTGTCGGCTTGAAAATATTATATGCTGACACATAGATTTGAAAACTTCAGTATGTGCCGACCTGAAATGAGTTATATGATGACACATGCAAAACAAAAGCTACAAGATTTAATGTTGAAGTACATGTGTCGGCATGAAAATCGTATGTGCTGGCATATGCAACTGGTTTTTATGCAGAAACTAATTTTTCATGATTTTGGCATATTTTAAACTTGTTTTGAATGCTTCCTAAGACCTCTAATGCAATAGGGCACCAAACGAAACATAGATACTGTCTAATATACAAAAAATCTAAGTTTTCCTAGTTTTTACATCATACAAAACATCTAATGGTGAAGTTGCACTCAAAATCTAGTCCACTGTCTCAAATTAAATTTGTGAATTATGTCCCGTTTGAAGTCTGCAATATGATGATCTTCTTGTTACTAATTATATATTTGTGTGTCCGTCACGAGACGGAAAAAAATGGATTTGAAGAAAATACAAAACAAAATGGAAACTAAATTTGTAAATTACATATCATGTCTCTCCCTCGTATATATCTCTAAACACATTTTCCATAAAACACAAAAAAAAACATGTCATACAAGACTCCTGGATATACCCCAGCCTCACGCACCTCATGATCTTGAGGATGAGGTTGGTATAACTCTATACATATGTACCTTACATCCACACTCCATCCTAGCAGAGGCATTAGTTGAGAATCTGTTTTCCCATAAATCATATCCTCATCATATTGTTCATGAGCATTACTTGAAATTAAGAACAACAAAAACCAACCAACCATTTTGACAACAAAATAATCATAAAACTTAAAGTAAATAGACATTATGTCATAGTTAATATTAAAGAAACTGAGCACATGAGTGACGACACATTGAGATTCTATAATCCAAATCATGCCATGATGTATTCTTGTATTATATAATATGAGCATTAGAATATTCCAAGAAAAGTTGCATGTAATTAGTCCAATTATGAGGAAAATATGTACAAACATATATCGAAATAGGTGGACACATTATGATTCGGTCAAGATTTTATGAAGCTATGTGCTTGCAGGTACAATCATCTATAGATGATCTCGGTATCTGATGATCCATGGTGGTTTCTATGCGGACACCACTTAATGTCAAATGGCGTTCAGTGGAGTCAGAGAAGATCTCAGATCAAGCAACCTTTGGTCATGGCATTTATTAAAGAAGTTTTATCAAGCCTTATTGAGAAGCCAATACCCAAAATGAAGTGTTGAATCCATAGTAAATCTAGAAAGGGAGCTTAAAGCTTTAAGGTTGTTGTTGTACCCCAATTTTTGCCCCTAAGATTCCTCTATCATCTCATGTCAACCTAATCATATCAATATCACACTAGGGTTTGGTTCTTCTCCCTATCTCTAGGTTTTCTCATGAGGAATCACCAAACCCCTTGATTCATATATGTTTTGTATTGATTAACTTTTAACTAACAAATAAAATTAATGTTTGCTCTAATTGTCGATATTATAGGTGAGGGCATAACACATTTCATCAAGTTGATTCATAGGTTCATGAGTTTATTACATGCCTTATTTAACAAAACTTTTTTGAGATTCAAGCTTCATCATTGAAGATTCTTTAAAGTAATATCATGACAAGGTCTACTATGATTCATAATGCCTCAATTTGTCAAAGAAAGTCAAAAGATGCAAGTATTAATTGAAGAGGTTTGACCTAATTGGAAAAGCTCTTGATTCCTTGATCGCAAGTGCATAATTATCTCAATTCTTAATATTTGGAAGTGGTTATTGTTTCTATGGGTTCTTGTTGTCATCCAAAATAACTTCTACTCAAATTTCAAAAGTAATTATGCAAGAAAGTTTGTCAAAATTGAAAGGGGTTTCCAAGTTATTTTGATGCTTTAGGAACTAGGGTTTTGAACTTCTAAGGGTTATCAACTAATATGCTTTAAGTGATTCCAACAATATGATTCTCTTTAAAGGGTTATCAATTAATCACTTCAAGATTTTCAAGAAAATTTTATGTGGAAGATGCCTAATGATGAAGAGAGATTACAAGTCCTCTAGATAGGCCATCAAATTCCCCTATGTGACTTCAAAAGATTATAAATTGGTCAATTTTTATCTCCTTGATCCCATTATTTTTCCACAATAATCTTAAGGATGTGAACTTCAACTCTTCTTTTATGTGCAAAGCTTGAAAATGAGTGGAAGGTGCCCTAAGAACTCAAGATTATAGGTCACCTCATGAATTTTCACCAATTTTACAAGGCCATAAATTTTTCAATAATTAGTATTTTTGAGTGATCTAAGTTTCACAATTCTCTTTGGTAAGTCTACTTCAATCTAGAATCAATGATCAAAGCTAAATTTTGGAGGAAGACCTTGTTTCAACTCAAAATATTATAGATCACTTTTGAAGAAAAACTTAGAATTTTTCAAAGTACAAAAAGTCAGCATCTTTTTCTCAACTTTGACTCATCACAACTCTTAGCTCAAGCATCCATTTGATCTCATTCTTGGTACATTGCAAATATGGTGACCTTATCTTTCAAATGCATTAAGAATCAGATCCTAAGGTTCCCTAGATCGTGCACACCATGAATTCAAAGTCAGCTACTTGAAATTGAATTTTCCTTCCAAGTCAGAATTTGAAATCCATATTGTGCCCTCTAAACACAAAGTTCACACGCGTTTTTGCTTCTAACCATGTTTAGAAACATTCCAAAAGCATTTAGCGTCATGAAACACAGGTTTTGGATGAGTTTTGATGCTAAACAAGTCACACATTTCTCATGCTTCAGGTTCACACGAATTCACTTAATTACACTCTCATTCGCACGCTTAAGCATTGCCTCATCATCTCCTATAAATAAGATGCACATTCCACCTATTTTTATAAGCTTTTGATAGCCAATTTACCCCTGTTCAGATCTCACACGAACTCTTAATTTGAATTTCTGATTTCTTGCATTCTCACTCCAAAACACCAAAAGCTCCATTCAGTTAGCTTCATTGAACTTCTCTGAAGCTAACCATACTCTTACCTTCAAGAATTGTGACCTATATTGATCTACAGAAGTCCAGTTTCAGTGCCACTTTTTGCTACTTTATTCAGGTATATTTCTTGGTCAAATCGATCCAAATAAAAGACTAATCTACTCTTTGCATCCTTCTGATTCTCATTCTTTTTACAATTTGGGATTTCATTGAGATTTGAGTGAGATATTCCATAATTTCGTGCTCGCTATTATTTCTGCATTTTCTCAATTCAAGTCTTGCTTATTATATAAATTTGGCGCGATGGTACCATTAGAATCGTCTTGAAGAGACGAATCTAATGGTACCGGTCTGGTTTGCTAATTTTACAGTTTGTGGAATTCGATTTGAGGTTGGCTGGGGTTGAAGAAGATGACATGTCCGTCTTCAACCAATGACATTTAGCCACATTATATTTTTGAAATATATTTGGTGTTTCGCTTTACCATGCACACATGTCATAAGCTCTTGGATCTGATTACTTTAGTGAGTCAAACTCCATCTAACGTGCCACATTTTAAGTGTTTTTTATTTTTAAAAAAAATGATCAAGTGTGATATCCAATAAAGTCCATGACATGCACAGCGCGCCAGATCCACTGAATCTGTTTACTAACGCGTTTTGACAATGATAAGATGGTCCATATTTTTTTGGTTTGTTATTTTATTTTCTGATTTTTTGTTTTAATTGTTTTAAATTTTAAAAAATCATAGAAAATTCATTTCTGACTCAAAAATTATGAAAAAATTCATAAAAATATTTTCAAATATTCTCTTTCTGATTTTTATTTTTTCATGATTTTATTTTCAGATTTGATTTTTTTAATAATTTTTTTCCTTATCTTGACTTGTTTATAATTATTTAAAAATACTTTTTGATATTTTTAAATTCTAAAATTTTTTATAAAAATCATTTTCCTTATTTTTGACTTTCTGAATTTTTTCTAGAATTTTATTTTGACTTCTACTGTTTTTGATCCCTTTTTTATTGGAATGTTTTTAATTAATTTTAAAATGTTTTTCTGTTTAAAAAAATTACCAAAAAAATTTATAAAAATTTTTGAGATCATTTCTGAATTTTCTATAGTCTCTTTTAATTTTTATTTGATATTTTGAATATAGTTTGCTATTTTTCCTTTTATATCCATTAAAAAAGAATTTAAAAATCATTTTTCCTTTTTATTTTGTTCACTAAATGCAATTTATTTATAATATATTTTGGCTATGTGATTGTTGATCATGAACTTCATTAACATCATTGAATCTTGGGTGTTGAGTTTAACTCTGTTGTACCCCAAAATTCGTACTCTCATTTCTCGAGAAATCATCCTGGACCCTCAGGTTTGCTTCTATCAAGTTTCAAGCCTTGAATTACAAATTTTCCAAGAAAATCATTCGCAAGGGCAAAATGATCAAAAGCACACTGAAAAATAAAACTTTGACTTTTTGACCAAATTTGAGTCCCAAAAATCACATT
The DNA here is from genome assembly GCA_948472305.1 of Vicia faba. Classification (NCBI taxonomy): domain Eukaryota; kingdom Viridiplantae; phylum Streptophyta; class Magnoliopsida; order Fabales; family Fabaceae; genus Vicia; species Vicia faba. The sequence continues at coordinate 1,423,158,685 of OX451741.1, read as the reverse complement.
GCGTCAAGACGTCCAAAAGGTGAAATTTGATCATCAAAGAAATCAAGAGAATCAAAAATCCAACTTTTGCAAGACTTTGAAAATTTTCTAAGTATTTCCTATACTTGTTAATTTCATTTGCTTCATGACATTTTTTACTACAATTCCAAATAATTTAAAATGAGGCAAATGATTCAAGTTATTACAAAGTGACATTTTTTTGCAAGTTTACAAATCCTAAACTTGGTATTGCTTGGACTTTTCCCTTTGACTCAAAACCTTGTCACAATGTTTTGTCTTTGATACAATGTGCATAAAATACTCGACAAGACTAAGTTTGTTTCATGCTACAAATCTTGTTGTCCAAGTTGAACAAAGTATGATATACTGCATTGCCACAACACCCCAAAACCTACTCCATTGTTGTCCTACAAAAAACCCTGTGCTATGCTGCACCACAAATCTGCATATGCTGTCCTATACAGTCCAAAACTGCTCTATGCAGTGTGCACCAACCTGCATCACAACAGCCCCAAAATTGCACCAAAATGGAAAAGGAAAATTGTGTGAATAAAGTATCAAAATAATAGGCAAAAATAATTCAAAATGACTTACTTTGTTTCCTCCCTAAACCTCAGTCAAGGGTTTACAAAAGGGACTTTTTCATAAGACATATGGGTTGAGATTTTTGGAGAGAAGAGAGATTTTTGAACAGAAAAATAGTGTTCTTTGTAACTTTGACTCATTCAGAAAGAAACCAGCTCTAATCTCATTCAAAATAGAACTTCAATCCATTATTCCATCTTACAAACTCTCCCACAAACCAAACACCTTAGCACATAGAGAGTGTAAAAACACTAAAACAGTTTCTGTTAGTGCCATTATCCTCACCATCCAAACATAAAAATAATACTGTACAACTTGACTGGGTTTCAACAGTTTGGAACAAGCCTGGACTGGTTTTCAACAGTTTGGAACAAGCTGCCTGGAGATTCATTGGAGCCCTCAACACATATTGAAAAGTATTCAGATTTCAAACACCAAGTTTAGTTTCAAGGTAAGTCTCCTTGACTTGGTATTTTTTCATACATCATTAATGATTTATTCTTGAAGACAAGATGTAGTAATCGTTGCCCTATTTTAGCTAACTGTTTGCTTGTTGTTTATATTTATCAATCATATGTTGTAAACTGCCATGTATGGACAATAAAACAATGTTTAAGGCAGAAAAACGTAGTATGTATCGACACATACACACATGTGTCGACTCATCCTAGTAAAAAACATGGTATGAATCAACAGATAAACCCCATGCATCAACTCATACTGATCCCAGGTCCCAAAACAAAAGGATGAAAAGTCCATGAATCGATACAAAATGCGTATGCATCGACACAAAGAAGGTGTATCAGTCGACACGTCCCATTATGTGTCGACTCATACTGAGCTGATTTTTCTTTACAGGATCAAGGAAAAGTTGTGTGTCGATGCATAACAGCATGTGTCGACACATAATCGTTCAAAAAGTAGTTTCTCCCATTTTCTAGCACACTTGCACACTAGCACCCTTAGGGTAATCCCACCTTGTTGCCTATAGGAAAAATAGTTATGTCCCTTGAACATGGGTGTTTTAGCAAAATACCCTCGATAAAAGATCGTAGTCCCTAGATGACCCTCGATGTTGCCTCCCGTAAAACGATCTAGTCCCTAAAACGACATTGCTAAAATGTTCCATGGGTTGCCTTCTATGACTATACAAAATGTCCCACGCCCGTCCCTTCACATCCAACGATGGGGCTTCTTACCAAATCAATGTTAAGGTAGCAACATCTAAAGGAGGAGGAAAAAGAACATCTAAGACCTTTCGAGTAGGTAGATTTGCTCCTAGTTGCTCGCTTACTCACAACAAAAAAATATTTTATACACCAACACTCTCATTTTGAAAACATTCTCGAAAAACAACACTTTTTACGCGTTCTTATAGAGACGAGAACCATTACAAAGGCACCTTTTCAAAATCACTTTCAAAATCACCTTCAAAATCACTTTCACAAACACCTCTTTGAACTATTTTCAAAACAACACTTTCTACACGTTCCTATAGAAACGAGAACCATTACAAAGTCACATTTTCAAAATACTTTCAAAACCCACATCACAAAGAACATTTTAAAGAAAAGCCAGTGATCTATCAAGCAACTAAGAGCCCATGGAAAACCATGGATAAAAAGGGTGCTAACACCTTCCCTTTTCACAATCTACCCCCCGAACTCAAGAAAACATCTCTAAAGGTCTTTCCTGTGGTTTTTCACCTTTCCTTGTTGGATAAAAGAAAAGTCGGTGGCGACTCTTGCTATCCGTAACATTGCGATTAAACGCAAAATAAAAAGTCACTTCTCCCACCTTATCACAGAACTGGCGACTCTGCTGGGGAAGTTTTAAAAGCGGGGTTACCTTAGGGCTAGATCACATTTACTTGCTTTCATTGTTTGACTTGTTTGCTTTACATTTTGGTTCTTTGTTTGGGTTTGGATCCTCTACCTGTATATGGGATACCTTATAGGTAAGTAGCAATACGTTGTGGAAACTGTGTAGGGTATACCGACATGGTCTAAGCAATAGCTACGTTAGTGCGACATATTTATGGGTACCGGTAGCCTTTGAGTTAATCAAGGAGAATACAGGGCCGTTGAGTGACGTCATGAAGCACTAATGAACTTTTAGAACCTTTACTTGACTAACTTGGCCATTAGGACGTAGTGAGATGACCGACTTTGGTGCAGTCCGAAGTTGGTAGATACTCGATACTACACTCATTGAGGTTTGGTTTCTTGGGATATTTCGGTCGCCATTAAAGAGGCTTGCGCTGAAACAATGACCAAGGAAATAAACCCGTGATATTGAGCTCCTTAGAACCCGGTTACTATTACTAGGACAAGTTTGAGCCAACTAAAACTTCAAGAGGGTACTTACCTATAAAAATCCATGCAAGCTTAAACCTAAGGATTTGTTTGCTTTGCTTGTATATACATACTTGTACATAACATCATGAACATTATAACATCATACACATTCACTAACAATTTCAAGGATTTTGGGATTCAAATTTGTTCTTGTTTTGTAGGATATGGATTCTCTTTGCAGAAAAACTATTCAAGTCAACCTTGTAAGAATCCCTCCACAACTTAAGGAGCTAGCTCTAAGGATTCCTGAAAACACTCCATTTACCGAGAGACATGGTCGCCTACTCAACTTGGTCACCTCCAACACAGATGAGGACATGATGAAGGTGCTCAGTTCTTTGATCCTTTACACCATTGCTTCACATTTCCCAACTATCAACTTGTGCCTACTTTGGAAGAATTCTCCCAACTCTTGAGGATTCCCATTCTCAATCAACTACCTTTCAACGGTATGGAAAGAGACCCAAAGCCAGAAGAGATTGCTCAAGCTCTACACTTGCACTCATCTGATGTCACAACTCATTGGAAAACAAGGAGTGGTGTCAAAGGTTTCCTAGCAAAGTTCTAGTTTGAGAAAGCCCAAAGCTGTTGGAATTCCTTGGACTTGCAAGCCTTTGAGGAAATTGTGTCTCTCCTCATCAATGGGATGGTTTTGTTTCCAAATCTGGACCAACTCATAGATGTGAATGCCGTCAAAATCTTCATATCCTGCAACCCGGTGCCTACATTGCTAGGAGATATCCTACACTCTTTTCACACTCGCACAATGAGGAAAAGAGGTGTCCTTATGTGTTGCACTCCTCTCTTGGCAAGGTGGTTTATTTTGCATCTTCCCCAATCTATATTAAAGAATGAGCAAGATTCAAGGTGGTCACAAAGGTTGATGACACTCAAACATTCGGACATTCATTGGTGCTCCCGATCCAAAGAGAATGTTATCATTGTCGACCGTTGTGGATAATTCCTTAATTTCCCTTTACTTGGCATTAGGGGAGGTATCACCTACAACCCTTATTTAGCCTTAAGACAATTTGGTTACGCCCGAAGGGATGGCCTGCACAAGATGCTGATTCAAGGTTTTGTATTTGACTACGACAACGACGATCAAGGTCTTCGCCAGAGATTTATCCAAGCTTGGAGGATGTTAAACAAGGTGGATAGAAAGACTTTGGGGCACAAGAATTCCATCCCTCTTGAGCTTTACCTCAAATGGGTACGAACTCGTACTCAGAGTCTTATGATGCCTTAACCCTCCATTCTCCCGGTAATCATTGAGCTTGTTATGGAGGGAGATGTTCCATACACTATCCTACATCCTGATATGCCTATCTCTCTTGAAGACCTACAAAGGGATTGGGTACAACTCAAGGGGGAGCGAGATACTTTGGAAGCCTAATTCTATGCAAGCAAGAAGAAGGTTTTGGAACTCACTAGACTACTTCATGAGGAGCAGACTCTGAATGCCTACATCGCACTAAAGAGGATGCGAACTACCTTTTTATCTTAAAGTTTTTGTATCATTTTGCCCAAGGGGCATTGATGTACTCAAAGATTTAACTTATTAATATAACGTGTGTTTCCTTTTTGTCTAAAACAAATTTGAATCTTTGAAATCCTTTAAATCATTACATATGCATATAACATGCATCATAACATAAGCAGGTCTTTTGCAACAAGTCTCCTCATCTCTCTACTGTTTATTTCAGTAAGATGGATCTCGAGCAAACGGTGAAGGATCTCCAAGCTCAGAATACACAGTTTCAACAATTTCTCTTGACCCTAGACAAAGGACAAGAAGAGTTAAATAATTTGCTAGCTGAGGAGAAAAAAAGAAAACAAAGAAGGTAACCTAAGTCCTAAACATGGGAAGAAGATTTCATGGGCAGACAAGAAGGACCTTAGACTTTGCAATGACATCCAGTGAAAAAGACAAACAAGATGGGAAAGGCAAGGAAACAGTTGTCCCGTCAGAATCGGAAGAGGAAGAGGAAGAAGAAGATTGTTCTGAAAAACAATACCCTCCAGCTGATGAAAAGTATAAACATCTCGAAGAGCGGTTGAGTGCGACGAAAATCCAAAAAGTGCCTGGCTTGGACTTTGAGGAATTGGGGTTAGTATCAGGGATTGTCATTCCTCCGAAATTTAAAGCACATGTGTTCTCCAAGTATGACGGAGTCTCATGCCCTAAAATGCATCTCCGATCCCATGTAAGGAAAATCCAGCCCCATACCGCTGGAAAAGACTTATGGGTACACTTCTTCCAAGACAGTCTGTTTGGGACTCAACTTGACTGGTTTTACCAACTAGAAAGAGCCAACGGTCACAATTGGAAAGATCTTGCTGCAGCCTTCTACAAACAATACCAATTGTTGTACCCCAAATTTTGCCCCTAAGATTCCCCTATCATATCATGTCAACTTGATCATAACAAGATCACATTAGGGTTGGTTCTTCCTCTCTTTTCTATCTCCTATCTTTAAGTTTGCTCTTGAGGAATTTCCAAGCACCTTGGTTGTGTATTTTGTATATGTGTTGATTGATTAACTTCTAACCAAAATACAAAAAAATACTTGTCTTTGTCTTTGTCAAATTGTGTTTTGTAGGTACCAAGTCGAAGCATCCAACAAATAAGGTTTTCCAAAGTTGATGGATTTTGTATTGTGTCGAAAGGCAACTTGCATTGATCCATGAAGGCTTGTGTCGAACTCATGAAAGTTGGTTGATTCTGTATTTTGGCGAAATACAGCATGCATCGACCCATAAGGTATGTATCGACTCATCTTGTTTGTATAACTAGCATGTGTCGACACATACGTGTTATGTATTGACTCATGCAGTTTGTTTGATTCTGTAATGTGTTGAAACAAAAGTATGTATCGACACATAGAGGCATGTATCGACACATGCTGTGTTATACAGCTAGGATGTATCGACACATACCACCCATGTATCGACTCATAACAGCAAAATACACGTGTTTTTTGAAAAAAAGCCAGCAATTTCAAATCTGTCTTATTTTTGGTTCCAATTTTTTCTGCATAATTTGAAAATTATATCATTAATTCAATTTTGGCTCCAAGAATCAATTACCAAATTACCACTAATCCCAATCCTAAACTCTATAAATAGAGACCTCATTTCATTCAAATCACAAGCTTTTGATAGCCAAACTTATCTTGCTAAAAAATCTCTCAATTCTCTCCATCTACCAAATTCACTCAAAGCTCCATTTTTAAAAAGTTAGTAAGCTTTGCATTGAAGCTTACTAATATTTGAGCTAAACCTTCATCCAAACACTTTTTCTTCATCAATTCTCTACATCCAAGCTTTGGTAATTAATTCTTGTGGTTGAATTGAAGCAAATTCTGGATGTTGTTTAATAATTCTCTAATTCTACCTTTGGTAAGTTGGATCATCATCTTTCACAATGTGATCTCTTGTGGATTTCTGGTTTTGATTCATTGAGCACTGTTTTATGATTCCATTATTGCTATTTTATCATAATTTGATGGAACTTTCATGCTCAATTGGATCCATGATCATAAGGTGTTTGATTAAAAGTTGGAATAAAAATCTGATCCTTGAGATGCTGTTTTCGACTGATTTTAACAGGTTGTAATCAATTGTTGTAACATTTCAATTGTTTGTCACAGAAAGTTGATTTGAAAAAAAACTGCACTGATATAATAGGTTGCTGTCGAAGCACAATCGATTATAACAGTGTCGAAAATACTTTTTCTGCCTTGTTTTGGGGCTGTTTCGACTCAAATATATTTTTCTGCTCACTCTCTTTGATGGATAATTTGGATTGCGATTTTAAATGTCTAATTTGTCTTTAAACTCAATGGACTTTGTGATGTAGATGAAGTTGGATAAATGTTCATCAATTCAAATCTATCAAAGAGTGAATTATTTAATTCATTTTTGGTGCTTTGGATTAATGATATGTTTAGTGCTTTAATCCATCTAGAGGAGTGGTTGAATTTAAAGATGAAAGAATTTTGAAATGGTAATCCAAATTAGCTTATCATTCCCCTCCCTCTTCATCTTATCCCTTTCTTTTTTTAATTGTGCTACATGTTAAGGGATGGTGATCTCTTTATCATTTATCCAAACATGAAGTACATAGATTGCTATTGACCGACCTCAAAATAGGTGCGACTTCTACATAAGTCCACTTACGATTGCTTAACATAGCGCTAAATTTTGTCCCGATTCGAATAAATGATCATTCGTGGCCCAAACTTATGATTGCAAGCCCAAGCATGTTAATTTGATCTCTTTGATCCAATAACCTTGAGATTCATTGTGTGGAGGCTTTGGTTTTACCAACCCTCTAATGGATCTACAACACCTTTTGTCAATGCGGATCACTTAAACCTCGTTGATCATTAAATGTTACTTTGGAGGATTTCAAAATGGATGATATACTTGACAAAAAGCAAATGCAAATTGTTGTATGGAGGCTTTGGTTCTACCAATCCTCTAATGAGTTCAAAATGCAAGTTTCAAGATGGTCATCCAACTAACCACTAATTTCTAACAATTGAATTTACTTTATGCTTTTAATTTTTTTATGCTTTATATACCGTTTAATTTAAGCATTTACATTTCATGCCATTTTTAAAAAATTTTTTTTTGCTCACTTGAGCATTTACTATTATGTCATTTTTATTTTGCTCACTTGAGCTTTTCTTTTCCTTTTAAAGACACCTAATAATCAACATGAACCATAAAAATCTTTAATGATACTTGGACTATTTGGTTACTATCCTTGGCATTATGGAGTATTAGACTTCTTGGACTTAGGATTAGAGACCTTAGCCTATCTTGGAGACTTTGTGACCTTATTTGATATTTTATCTGGAGTTCTTGAGGTTTACTTCAAGACATTAGGTTGTTTGTTTGTTTTGTGTGCAGGTTTTTGTGATTACATACTTTGTTTGTAATCTGGAATTCACCAGTATACAACCGTTACTCTGCCCAATTTTTGCGAAGACATAATAAACTTGAAATTTGGTTCTCTCAAGAGGTCTAGTATCTTTGCTTGCTTGGTTTCGATCCGAAGAATGGGAATTCTATATTGGCTCATAATGTCAAATATTGGCTTCTTGTTGGTTAGATGGTTCTTATCCCTAGCTTTTACCTTATGCTTTAGGGTAGTCTCTTCTTCTCCTCCCATCTTCTTTAATTTCAAAAATATTATCCCTCCTTTTAAAAAAAAATTTTATTTCTAAACTTGAAACACTTTCATAATAAACTTGGACTTAGGTCCATGCATTTTCAAAACATTTTCATAAATAAATTTCAATCAATTTAATAATACCTTGACATTTTTGTGAGAAGACTAAAAGTCAATCAATCTCATTTCAAACTATTTTTGCCCTTTTGGCTTTTTTATTTTAAAATTGTTCTTAAAAGATTAGACTCTTGTCAATCCTTGTAGTGATGCAAACAACTATACTTCTATAATATATAGTAAAGAGAGATATTTTCTACTTGGGTGTTGAGTGAGGCATTGTTGATTTTAAAATCCAAGCCATATCCTCCACTTTGAGATGATGCAAATTCTTCTTTCTCATGATTGTGGGTAGTAAGTATGTTTTCCACACGGACAATGACGATGATGTCTTATCTCATATAATTAATTAACACACTTGTTTTTTAAATTCTTAAAAGAGGAACTACGTGTACCCTGATCCCCTATTGCATGAAAGGTGGTACATGGGCACTAAAGGTTCACAACCGCGGCGGGGGCAAAAATCATAAAAATATTTCTTTTCTCACCTCCACCATCCATTTTATATTTAACACATTTTTTATAGCCAAAATATACAGATATTTTTCAAAGAGGTTCCTGCGGAGTACCGTAGATGTTTAGGGTGCTAATTCCTTCCCTTTGCATAACCAACCCCCTTACCTTGAATCTTTCCCCCTTTTTGGGTTATTCGCTCTTTTCCCATTCCTTTGGAAATAATAAAGCGCGGTGGCGATTTTTATTTTGATTTGTATAAATTCTAGTCAATCCAATGGCTTAGTCTTAAACATTTCTACCGCTACATAAAAATGGCGACTCTGCTGGGGAAAGATTGACCTGTTGTTGGTCCATCCCTAAGTGGGTTGAGCCTATCTTTGTTTATATCTGTATATGTGTTATTGTGTTTATGTGTTGTATTTTGTATATATGTTTGTCTGGATTTTCCTGGTTTACAGGATGCTTGGTGATTACTCATAAGTCCTATACCCGAACTTGGGAAAAATTTAAGATAGGACGGGCGGTATAGTCATGTTAACTTTGAGGGAGTAATCCCAAAAAAGGAGGCATGAGATCCCCCACTCAGTGGAGGCCCCTTTGACTGTAGTGTCGTTTACCGAGTAATCGGGAAGACGTAGTGCTTTCGACCTGGGAGCCTGCTGAAGCTGAGGACCATAGATTACCTAACCCATCTTGGCCTTTTAGGTGTAGTGCGGAAGCTATGACAGAGTAATTCGGAAATAGTTGTCACGCGATACTATGCTCGGACGAGTCTTTCTTGAGAATATTACTAATTACCGAGTTAATCGGGAAGTTGGTAATATCCGAAGGAAGGATGTAGACTCTGGGAACCTCTTAGAACCTTGTTCGGCAGGTGATAACTTTTTAGACCAATACCTTATGGGTAGTACCTTCGGCCTCATGCTCGTGGCGTTGAACCTATGAACCCTATATGTGTGATCTTGTGTGTGATTGTTGCGTCATGCATCCATGCACTCATAAGCATCTTTTGAAGAAAACAATATTTCAAGGGATTTAAAGGTTGACTATTTATGAATATCTCAGGTACTTTTAAACCATGGATTCTGGAAAGAGAAAGACCGGGAAATACAGTTTCAAGGATCCCAAGATAGATGAGCTGATTAGTCTGATTCCAGAGATTGAGTGTCCTGTAGACTTTCGGAAGAAGTATGGATCCATTATTCCTCTAATGAAGCCGAAGATGAAGGAGGGTATTCTCTCAACTTTGGTCCAATTCTATGATCCGGTGTATCACTATTTTACTTTTCCCGATTATCAGTTGATGCCAACACTGGAAGAGTATTCCTATCTATTGGATTTACCTGTTACCAATCGTGTTCCTTTTACTGGTTTGGAGGGTGAGCCAAAACCATATGAGATCGCTGCTTTGATTCATCTAGGGAAGTCTGAGGTGGAAGCCCATATGACTACCAAAGGAGGGATTAAAGGATTACCAACTCAGTTCTTATTGGAGAAAGCTCGTTACTTTTCCAGGATGAAGAGTACGGTTGCTTTTGAGTCCATCTTTGCTTTACTCGCCTATGGATTATTCTTATTTCCTAATATGGACAGGTTTGTCGACATTAACGCTATCAGGATTTTCATGATTGGAAACCCGGTTCCTACAATGTTGGGTGATGCTTATTACTCTGTTCATCTTCGGAGTTCCTATCATGGGGGAATGATTATCTGTTACACGCCTTTGTTGTACCGGTGGTTTATCTCTCATATGCCTCAATCTGATGCTTTTTGGGATATCAAGAAGGAACCTCGTTGGGCTCCTAAGATCATGGCACTTACTCACTCGGATATTGATTGGTATCATCGAGCTTACCAGGATATAGAGATTATTGACAGTTGTGGTAGTTTCCCCAATGTGCCTCTTCTTGGTACAAAGGGAGGAATTAACTATAACCCTGTTCTTGCACGGCAACAGCTTGGTTACCCGATGAGGATAAACCGAATAATATTCATTTGAGTAGTTTCTTTCTGAAGGAAGGAGAAGACCACATGGAAGCTAGGGAGCAGATTGCGAAGGCCTGGCGTCATATTCATAAGAAGAGTAGGAAGGATTTGGGACCTAGAGGTGCTGTTTCTTTGGAGCCATATCTTCAGCGGGTCCGATCGAGAGCCATTCAGTTGAAGATGCCATATACTCGGGAGACACCCATGCCTGATTTGTTTGTGAAGACCACTCCTCCCTTATTAGATGATCTAGAAGAGCTGCAACTTTCTTTGGTTAGGATGCAACAAGAAAGGGATGCTTGGAAGAACAAGTTCCAGACATTAGAGAGTTCCTACAGGGCAGACTTGAAGGAGAAAGATGATTTGATTGAGATCCTTGAGAGTCGAGCGGTGGAGTCCATGGAGAGGCAAGGGGATTTATTTTCTCCTAAGCCTCAAACAGGTGTTGATTACTCACTTCCTGCTTCAGATGATTGAAAGGAGGTTGCCATCAGACATGTGGAAGAAAACCAGAGGTTGAGGGCTCAGATTATCAGGCTCACAGGGAAACGCCAGCGTACAAATTGATCTCCATTAGTTCCTCTTCTCCGGATTTTAGATTGTATTTTCATCTTGTACTTGGGATCATTGAAACTTGTAATCCATTTTGAAGTTATTATAATAAAAATTTTCAGTATTTCAAAAGCTTTATTACTTTGATGTTTCCAATATGTCTATAAATCTTAAATCCCTTGAAATATAAAATGATAAAGTAAAAATAATCATATGCATTGCATATCATGCATCATATTGGACATATTTCTTGCATTTGTTATGCATATCCAGGTGTCTTACCCAACTTCTTTTCTTCACTCAGCAAGCTGACTCATCACTACAACACTCAGGCTAATTTCAAAAAGAAGATGGACAACTTAGAACAGAAGAATCACGAGCTACGCGAAGAAGTTTCTGCTCTGAAGGCTGGCTTGGCCAACTTGACCGCTCTGATGGAAGCTCTGGTGGTTGCTCAGAATCAGCCACCGAGTGTTCAACCTCAACCAATAAGGGCAAATGTTGAAGTTCCTACTGTTCCTGTATCTGCTACTCTGGCTGTTATTCAAAACCGTACGCCTCAGGGTTATCCTTGGGGAATGCCAGAGAATTTTGCACCTGAAGGTTTCAATCTTGGCCCTCAAGATGCTCCAGTGGTTCAAAATGTTGTTACTCCTACACCTCCTGTGGTGCATATTGTTCCTGCTGCATCTCCTTCGGTGAATTTGGTTCCGTTTGTTAATGAAGATATGTGTCGTGCTTTCCCTCCGCCGAGTGAAGACTTGGGTCTTTATGACAAAATGGATGATTTCCAAGAGCAGTTTGATAGAATTCAAAGAGAGATGAAGGCTCTTAGGGGAAAAGAGTTATTTGGGAAAAATGTGAATGAGTTGTGTTTGGTCCCGAATGTTAAAGTGCTTGCTAAGTTCAAGGTCCCGGAGTTTGAGAAGTACAAGGGCAACACTTGCCCTCGTGCTCATTTGGTGATGTATGTCAGAAGAATGTCTACCCACACCAATGATCAACGTCTATTGATTCACTTTTTCCAAGATAGTCTGTCCGGCGTAGCATTGAAATGGTATATGAGCTTGGACAATGCCAACATCCATACTTTTAATGATTTTGGAGAAGCATTCATTAAACAATATAAGTACAATGTGGATATGGCGCCGGACTGTGACTAGCTTAGGGCCATGGTTCAGAAAGACAGAGAATCGTTCAAAGAGTATGCACAGAGATGGTGCGAAGTGGTTGCACAGGTGATTCCTCCCATGGAAGAGAAAGAAATGACTAAGATTTTTCTGAAGACGCTATGCGCTTTCTACTACGAAAGAATGGTAGCAAGTTCCCCAAGTGATTTTACAGATATGGTAGGAATGGGTGTTCTCCTAGAAGAGGCGGTAAGAGAAGGCCGTTTGACAAAGGGTGAAGGATCTGGATGGGTGAAAAAGCCATCTTATGGGTTTACAAAGAAGAAAGAGGGGGATACAAATGCTGTTATGCAAGAGAGAAGGGTAAAATATCCTAGAAAGAATTATCATCGTCATCAGTAAGTCGCCTCAGTTACTCCTGTTATGAATTCCGCTCCGAATACCGTTGCTTATCAGAGACCGTCCTAGCAGGGGAATCAAGGGTATAATTAGAGAAGGGAGAACTATGATCCTATTCCCATGAGCTATGCAGAGCTACTACCAGCACTGATTCAGAAGAAGTTGATCCAAACACGACCACGTCCCTCCATACCATCACCATTGCCTTGGTATTACAAAGCAGACCAAACGTGTGCCTTTCATCAGGGAGCACCATGGCATAATGTTGAGAATTGTTATCCTTTGAGGACTGAAGTGCAAAGGTTGGTGAAGTCTGGAATTTTATCTTTCAAAGACATGGGACCTAATGTGAAAGACAATCCTCTATCCAAGCACGGGGGAGTGAATGCTGTAAATATGGTGGCCGGTTGTCCAGGTGACTTCCGGATTTTTGACATTAATCTGGTTAGAGGAGATTTGGTGAAGATTCACGCAGACCTCTGTGAATTCAGTTATTATACGCATGACCACGTCGGTTGTGCTATTTGCAGTACAAATATACAGGGTTGCGAGAAGATAAAGGCTGATTTACAGGAGATGATGGATGAAGGTTTAATCCATATAATCAGGCCTAGGGCAGAATATGAAGAGGAAGTGAATATGGTTTCTGGATGTCCGGGTGAATTCAGAATTTTTGATGTGGATCATTTGAATGAGGACCTTGTGCAGTTGCATGCTACCTTCTGTCGTACTGCTGATCAGGTGGAACACCAATATGGATCTTGCATAGTTTGTTATCTAAATCCCCGAGGATAATCAATTGTGAGGGAAGGTGTTGAGTTGCTGTTAGACAATGGAACTGTCAAGATCACAGGTCAGAGAGATGATTATCATGAGATTGATATGGTTGAAGTTTGTTTGATGGAAGAAGAGTCAGAGGAAGAATATGCCTCCACAGATGAGTATTTCTCGTCAGACGAAGATTTGTTTGTCGAAAATGACTTTTTGAGGGATGATTGTGTTGAGGAAAGGGTGAACGTCATTGTACCTTGTTTTGGTGCACCCACTCATCTTGAGGTGGAGTACCATAGCAAACCAGCTGTTACCCCATTGGTAATTAGTCTGCCAGGTCCTGTTCCCTATGAATCAGATAAGGTTGTGCCTTACAAATACAACGCTACAATCTTAGAAGATGGGGTGGAGATTCCCATCCAACCAATGCCAGATGTTGGAAATATAGCTGATAATAGTAGGGTGACCCGTAGCAGTCGTGTGTTTGCGCCGGTTGTTCGAAGAGATGTTGTTGCTGGAAAGAAAATTGCTGAGAACGATGAGCCTAAGAAGGCTGCAGGAGAGACTAGTGGAGCTACATTAGAGAAAGAAGTGGATGATATTTTTAAGATAATTAAGATGAGCGACTGCAAAATTGTAGATCAGCTATTGCAGACTCCTTCAAAGATATCTATCCTAGCTTTATTGATGAATTCCTCTGCTCATAGAGAATCACTGATGAGAGTACTAGACCAAGCTTTTATGGAGAATGACATGCCATTAGATCAATTCAGCAGCATAATTAGAAACATTACGTCATGTAACAATTTGAGTTTTTGTGATGTTTAGTTACCAGATGAAGGGAGGAATCACAACTTGGCCCTTCACATATATAAGAACTGCAAGAATGATTCGCTGTCCAATGTGCTAATTGATAACGGATCCGTGCTGAATGTTACACCGAGGAGTACCCTCTTGAAGTTAAAGTATCAAGGAGCACCTATGCGCCCGAGTGGCATCATTGTGAAGGCTTTTGATGGGTCGAGGAAATCTGTCATCGGTGAAGTGGACTTACCCATCCATATAGGACCACATATGTTTTTGATAACCTTCCAGGTCATGGACATTATTCCCGCATATAGTTGTTTGCTAGGACGGCCATGGATACACGAAGCATGGGCTGTCACTTCAACTCTGCATCAGAAGTTAAAGTTTGTGCGCAAAGGGAAGGTGGTGATCATAAATGGGGAGCAGGCGTTGTTGATATCCCATCTATCCTCTTTTAGTATTTTAGAAGCGGATGAGGCTGCTGTTGGAACCCAGTTCCAAGCCCTATCTATTGACAACATAAAGAGGAATGAGAATTCTGTGGTTTCACTGAAGGACGCGCAGCAGGTTGTGCGCAATGGTCATAATGCAGTTTGGGGACAACTTGTGGATCCACCCGTGAACAAAAACGGAACTGGTTTGGGTTTCTCTTCGAAGAATGGAAAAGGAGAAAGTTTGAAGTCAAAGTCTTATGTGAACAGTTATCATGATGTTTTCCACAATGGAGGCTACCTCTATCCGACTGGTTCTGGAATTAATGTTGTTGAAGAGGATGAAGCAGAGCAGGAAGTACTGAATTATGTGACGCATGGAGTCCGAGTTCAGAACTGGGTCACCATTGATGTTCCTTATTGCATACATATTTCAAAGTGATTTGTTTTGTTAATCTGTTTCTTTCTTTTGAAAAGCTTTCACTCTGCCCAAGGTGAAAGTATTGTATGGGCTTATTTGTTTGCTTTGATTTTTAAGATCATTAATAAAAGTTGTCTTTGCTTCCAAAAATATGTCTTTATTTTCTGCTTTTTCTTGGGAAATGGTAATCAAATAAAAAACCCTTTCAAAATAAACAATAACTGAAAATTAATCTGCATGATCACTTCTTATATGTGTCAGTTTCTAAAAGCAATCATTAATCACATGTGCAGATTAATTAAAAAACCCGTTGAATACAATGACCCTGCACCCTCTCCCAACTTTGATTGTCCTGTGTTTGGGACGACGAAGAAGATTATGATGAAATTCCAGAAGAGGTCTCACGGTTGCTTGAGCACGAGGAAAATACCATTCATCCATATAAGGAGCCTTTGGAAGTGATTAATTTGGGTTCAGAAGAAGATCCGAAGGAGTTTAAGATTGTAGCATCGTTGCATCCTGATGTGAAGAGCGGGTTGATTGAGCTGTTGAAAGAGTATGTGGATATTTTTTCTTCGTCTTATCAAGATATGCCTGGTCTAAATATAAACATTGTCGAGCATCATTTACCGTTGAAGCCAGAGTGTCCGCCAGTTAAACAAAAGTTGAGAAGAACCCACCCAGATATGGCAGTAAAGATCAAAGAGGAGGTCCTAAAACAGATTAATGATGGTTTTCTTGTGACGTCAGTGTATCCTCAATGGATAGCCAATATTGTCCTAGTACCGAAAAAAGACGGAAAAGTTCGCATGTGCATAGATTACAGAGATCTAAACAAAGCTAGTCCAAAAGATGATTTTCCATTGCCTCACATTGACATGTTAGTGGACAACACAATAAAATTCAAGGTATTCTCGTTCATGGACGGATTTTCCGGGTATAATCAAATAAGAATGGCTCCATAGGACATGGAAAAATAACGTTTATCACACCCTAGGGAACATTCTGTTACAGAGTGATGCCCTTCGGGTTGAAGAACGCTGGTGCAACGTACCAGAGGGCTATGACAACCCTATTCCATGATCTGATGCACAAGGAAATTGAAGTATATGTTGATGATATGATTGCAAAATCCCAAACTGAAGAAGGGCATATAAAAGATTTGTTGAAGTTGTTTCAGCGTTTGAGGAAGTATCGTCTCCGCTTGAATCCAAATAAATACATCTTCGGAGTTAGATCGGGGAAATTGTTGGGTTTTATCGTTAGCCAGAAAGGAATTGAAGTTGACCCTGCTAAAGTCAAAGCAATTCAAGAAATGCCATCACCCAGAACTGAAAAGCAAGTCATGGGTTTCCTCGGGCGTTTGGATTATATTTCCAGATTCATTTCCCACATGACTGCAAAGTGTGAACCGATCTTTAAGTTGTTAAAGAAAGATCAAGGTTGTGTGTGGATGGATGACTTCCAAAGGGCATTTGAGAGTATTAAAGAGTATCTGCTTGAACCTCCTATCTTGCTCCCTCCCGTAGACGGAAAACCGTTGATTATGTATCTAACAGTGTTAGATAAATCCATGGGTTGTATTCTGGGACAACAGGATGAAACAAGGAAGAAAGAGTTCACCATTTATTATCTCAGCAAAAAGTTCACTGATTGTGAGTCACAGTATTCCACGCTGGAAAAAATGTGTTGGGCTTTGGCCTGGGCGGCAAAGCGCTTGCAGCAGTATATGTTGAATCATACCACTTGGTTGATCTCCAAAATGGATCCAATCAAGTATATTTTTTAGAAGCCTTCTCTTACTGGGAGAATTTCCCGCTGGCAGATGTTGTTATCTAAATATGATATTGAGTACCGCACTCAAAAAGCTATCAAAAGTAGTGTGTTGGCAGATTACCTTGCTCACCAGCCGGTGGAACATCATCAGTTTGCAGAATATGAATTCCCCGATGAGGATGTGATGTTCCTGAAAGTGAAAGATTGCGATGAACCATTGCCTGAGGAAGGCCCCGACCCTGAATCTCGTTGGAGTATGATATTTAATGGAGCAGTGAATGCTTATGGTAAAGGAATTGGTGATGTGATCGTCACTCCACATGGATCGCACATTCCTTTTACTGCAAGGTTAACATTTGATTGCACTAATAATATGTCGGAATATGAGGCTTGCATCATGGGTCTTGAGGAAGCTATTGATCTCCGAATCAAAATTCTAGATGTGTATGGTGATTCAGCTTTGGTAATAAATCATATTAAAGGAGAATGGGATACTCGTCACCCTGGCTTGATCCCTTACAAAGATTATGTTAGAAGATTACTACCCTTCTTCAATAAAGTTGAATTCCATCACATTCCTAGAGATGAAAATTAAATGGCGGATGCTCTGGCAACTCTGGCTTCTATGTACCAAGTGAATACTTGGAATGATATACCCCGTATTACAGTTCGACAGCTGGATATGCCTGCTCATGTGTTTATGATAGAGGATGTAGCAGATGAAAAACCTTGGTATTATGACATCCAGCATATCTCTTTCCCCAGGAAGCCGTATTTCTATCCCCAGAAAATCATTTCTCTTTTCAAATTCCCCTTGACAATGAGTGGAAGTCTCTTTATTTGAGATAAGCTTGCATATTACCCTTTCTAGGCAGAGTGCCTTGGTTAAAGAAGAAGTTGAGACCCGTTCCAGGTGAAACACCAGAATTTTGGGGAAGACTTGATGATATTTTAAAAACTACCTTCAGTGAATGTTGGTAGTACATCGTCAGTGAACGTCGGTGTTTCTTATCTTTTTGCTATCATCAGTGAACGGTGGTAGTTCATCGTCAGTGAACGGTGGTGATATGATATTTTCAAATCTACCTTTAGTGAACATTGGTAGTACATCGGCAGCGAACATCAGATTTTCTTATCTTTTTGCTATCATCAGTGAACGGTGGTAGTTCATCGTCAGTGAACGGCGGTGATATGATATTTTCAAATCTACCTTAGTGAACGTTGGTAGTACATCAGTAGTGAATGTCGGTGTTTCTTATCTTTTTTCTATCATCAGTGAACGTTGATAGTTCATCGTCAGTGAACGGAGGTGGTATGATATTTTCAAATCTACCTTCAGTGAACGTTGGTAGTACATCGGCAGTGAACGTTGGTGTTTCTTATCTTTTTGCTATCATCAGTGAACGGTGGTAGTTTGTCGTCAGTTAACGGCGGTGGTATGATATATTCAAATCTACCTTCAGTGAACGTTGGTAGTACATCAGCAGTGAACGTCGGTCTTTCTTATCTTTTTTCTATCATCAGTGAATGGTGGTAGTTCATCGTCAATGAACGACGGTGGTGTGATATTTTCTCTCTACCTTCAGTGAACGTTGGTAAACATCGGCAGTGAACGTCAATGCTTGTTATCCTCCTCTCTGATTCAATTCTTTTGGTCCACCAGTAATTTATTTTCCCGGTGGGGCTGCTCCTTTGTTTCATCATTTTTGTGGCATCACCAGTGATACTTTGCGTCTCTTTTGTCCTGTTCATATGCGTTCATAATCATAATCATTGCATGGCATCTTAAAGACAAAAATAGGGCTTGTTTTATATTTGAGTATCTTCAATCGCGTCGACACGAAGATTTTTAACCTTCGTATCTCCGGATAGAAGACACTTAAATAAGGGCAGATGTAGTACCCTAATTTTTGCCCCTAAGATTCCCCTATCATATCATGTCAACTTGATCATAACAAGATCACATTAGGGTTAGTTCTTCCTCTCTTTTCTATCTCCTATCTTTAAGTTTGCTCTTGAGGAATTTCCAAGCACCTTGGTTGTGTATTTTGTATATGTGTTGATTGATTAACTTCTAACCAAAATACAAAAAAAATATTTGTCTTTGTCTTTGTCAAATTGTGTTTTGTAGGTACCAAGTCGAAGCATCCAACAAATAAGGTTTTGCAAAGTTGATGGATTCTATATTGTGTCAAAAGGCAGCTTGCATTGATCCATGAAGGCTTGTGTCGAACTCATGAATGTTGGTTGGTTCTGTATTATGGCGAAATACAGCATGCATCGACCCATAAAGGTATGTATCGACTCATTCTATTTGTATAACTAGCATGTGTCGACACATACGTGTTATGTATCGACTCATGCAGTTTGTTTGATTCTGTAATATGTTGAAACAACAATATGTATCGACACATAGAGGCATGTATCGACACATGCTGTGTTATCAAGCTAGGATGTATCGACACATACCACCCATGTATCGACTCATAACATCAAAATACACGTGTTTTTTGAAAAAAAAGCCAGCAATTTCAAATCTGTCTTATTTTTGGCTCCAATTTTTTCTCCATAACTTGAAAATTATATCATTAATTCAATTTTGGCTCCAAGAATCAATTACCGAATTACCACTAATCCCAATCCTAAACTCTATAAATAGATACCTCATTTCATTCAAATCACAAGCTTTTGATAGCCAAACTCATCTTGCTAAAAAATCTCTGAATTCTCTCCATCTACCAAATTCACTCAAAGCTCCATTTTCAAAAAGTTAGTAAGCTTTGCATTGAAGCTTACTAATCTTTGAGCTAAACCTTCATCCAAACACTTTTTCTTCATCAATTCTCTACATCCAAGCTTTGGTAATTGATTCTTGTGGTTGAATTGAAGCAAATTCTGGAAGTTGTTTGATAATTCTCTAATTCTACCTTTGGTAAGTTGGATCATCATCTTTCACAATGTGATATCTTGTGGATTTCTGGTTTGGATTCATTGAGCACTGTTTTATGATTCCATTATTGCTATTTTCTCATAATTTGATAGAATTTTCATGCTCAATTGGATCCATGATCATAAGGTGTTTGATGAAAAGTTTGAATAAAAATCTGATCCTTGAGATGCTATTTTCAACTAATTTTAACAGGTTGCGATCAATTGTTGTAACATTGCAATTGTTTGTCACAGAAAGTTGATTTGAAAAAAACTGCACTGATATAATAGGTTGCTGTCGAAGCACAATCGATTATAACAGTGTCGAAAATACTTTTTCTTCCTTGTTTTGGGGCTGTTTCGACTCAAATATATTTTTCTGCTCACTCTCTTTGATGGATAATTTGGATTACAATTTTAAATGTCTAATTTGTCTTTAAACTCAATGGACTTTGTGATTTAGATGAAGTTAGATAAATGTTCATCAATTCAAATCTATCAAAGAGTGAATTATTTAATTCATTTTTGGTGCTTTGGATTAATGATATGTTTAGTGCTTTAATCCATCTAGAGGAGTGGTTGAATTTAAAGATGAAGAATTTTGAAATGGTAATCCAAATTAGCTTATCATTCCCCTCCCTCTTCATCTTATCCCTTTCTTTTTTTAATTGTGCTACATGTTAAGGGATGGTGATCTCTATATCATTTATCCAAACATGAAGTACATAGATTGCTATTGACCGACCTCAAAATAGGTGCGACTTCTACATAAGTCCACTTACGATTGCTTAACATAACGCTAAATTTTGTCCCGATTCGAATAAATGATCATTCGTGGCCCAAACTTATGATTGTAATCCCATGCATGTTAATTTGATCTCTTTGATCCAATAACCTTGAGATTCATTGTGTGGAGGCTTTGGTTCTACCAATCCTCTAATGGATCTACAACACCTTTGGTCACCGCGGATCACTTAAACATCGTTGATCATTAAATGTTACTTTTGAGGATTCCAAAATGGATGATATACTTGACAAAAAACAAATGCAACTTGTTGTGTGGAGGCTTTGGTTCTACCAATCCTCTAATGAGTTCCAAATTCAAGTTTCAAGATGGTCATCCAACTAACCACTAATTTCTAACAATTGACTTTACTTTATGCTTTTATTTTATTTTATGCTTTATGTACCATTTAATTTAAGCATTTACATTTCATGACATTTATTTATTTATTTATTTATTTTGCTCACTTGAGCATTTACTTTTATGTCATTTTTATTTTACTCACTTGAGCTTTTCTTTTCCTTTTAAAGACACCTAATAATCAACATGAACTATAAAAATATTTAATGATACTTGGACTATTTGGTTACTATCCTTGGCATTATGGAGTATTGGACTTCTTGGACTTAGGATTAGAGACCTTAGCCTATCTTAGAGACTTTGTGACCTTATTTGATATTTTGTCTGGAGTTCTTGAGGGTTACCTCAAGACATTGGGTTGTTTGTTTGTTTTGTGTGCAGGTTTTTGTGATTACATACTTTGTTTGTAATCTGGAATTCACCCGTATACAGCCGTTAATATGCCCAATTTTCGCGAATACTTAATAAATTTGAAGTTTGGTTCTCTCAAGAGGTCTAGTATCTTTGCTTGCTTCGTTTCGATCCGAAGAATGGGAATTCTATATTGGCTCATAATGTAAAATATTGGCTTCTTGTTGGTTAGATGGTTCTTATCCCTAGCTTTTACCTTATGCTTTAGGGTAGTCTCTTCTTCTCCTCCCATCTTCTTTAATTTCAAAAATCTTCTCCCTCCTTTTAAAAACTTTTTTTATTTCTAAACTTGAAACACTTTCATAATAAACTTGGACTTAGGTCCATGCATTTTCAAAACTTTTTCATAAATAAATTTCAATCAATTTAATAATAGATTGACATTTTTGTGAGAATACTAAAATTCAATCAATCTCATTTCAAACCATTTTTTCCCCTTTGGCTTTTTTATTTTAAAATTTTTCTTAAAATATTAGACTCTTGTCAATCATTGTAGTGATGCAAACAATTATACTTCTACAATATGTAGTAAAGAGAGATATTTTCCACTTGGGTGTTGAGTGAGGCATTGTTGATTTTAAAATCCAAGCCATATCCTCCACTTTGAGATGATGCAAATTCTCCTTTCTCATGATTGTGGGTAGTAAGTATGTTTTCCACACGGAGAATGACGATGATGTCTTATCTCATAAAATTAATCAACACACTTGTGTTTTAAATTTTTAAAAGAGGAACTACGTGTACCCTGATCCCTTAGTGCACGAAAGGTGGTACGTAGGCACTAAAGGTTTGCAACTGCGGCGGGTGCAAAAATCATAAAAATATTTCTTTTCTCACCTCCACAATCCATTTTATATATAACACATTTTTTATATCCAAAATATACATATATTTTTCAAAGAGGTCCCTGTGGAGTACCGTAGATGTTTAGGGTGCTAATACCTTCTCTTTGCATAACCAACCCCCTTACCTTGAATCTTTCCCCCTTTTTGGGTTATTCGCTCTTTTCCCATTCCTTTGGAAACAATAAAGCGCGATGGTGATTTTTATTTTGATTTGTATAAAGTCTAGTCAATCCAATGGCTTAGTCTTGAACATTTCTACTACTACACCAATATAATGCTGATCTTGCGCCTGCCTGTACTCAACTCCAGAGTATGGCCATGGTTTCCAATGAAGGTTTCAAGGACTATGCGCAAAAATGGAGAGATTTAGCCGGAAGAGTTCAACCCCCTCTATCTGAGAGAGAATTGGTAGACATGTTCTTGGGAACCTTGTCTGGTCCCTTCTTCAATCATTTAATTGTAAGTTCATCTGCAGGTTTTACTGAACTAATATTGACCAGAGAAAGGGTAGAAGCCAGTATAAAGAGTGGAAAGATTCAGAAAGATACATCCTCTTCTGCAGCTGTAAGGAAGCTATTCATCGGAAAGAAAGAAGTGGTTTCCGTTTATCCTCAGAGAAATCAAGATAGGGCCGAGTGCCGACCAATGGTGGTGGCTGTGATGATCCCTAAACCTGCACCTGATCAACAAAGAAACAATCAACCATGGATGGAAAGATCGGTCAGGAAGTTCACCAGAATTAACATGACCCTATCTCAGGTATTACTGTACCTACTAAGATCCAATTTGGTGACCTTGAAAGAAGCTCCGAAAAACCACAACACAACATCTCCTCACTATCATCCTAATGCTTGTTGTGTATATCACTCTGAAAGTCCTGGCCATGACACTAATAACTGTTAGGCTCTAAAGAACAAAATACAAGACCTCATTGAAGTAAAAGAGATTGAATTCGATGCGCCCGAAAAGCCAAATGTCATTTCTGCCCCTATGCCCAGACATGGCCATAATACCAATGGGATTGAAGAAGAAATGTTTGTTACTTCAATTGATGAACTTATGACCCCACTTCTAACTATTAAATTGAACTTGTTGAATGCCGGTGTGTTCCTGGGCTGTGATGAAGTTTGCCATTTCTGTTTGTCTTCACCAACCAACTGTCCTTTGTTGAAAGCAGGGGTTCAGTGCCTATTAGATGACAAAGAAATTTTATTCGAGAAGACTTCTGTTCCACCTGTTCCTTTTGAGGATGTTTCTATCATTACCATTTCCGCCAATTATTCCAGGGTCTCCACCAAAAGACCCGTTAGAATTACATCAGTTCCAAAAGAAACTCCTTTAATAATTACAATTCCTGGACCATTCCCATATTCGTCAGACAAAACCATACCATGGAATCATGGAGGGGATGTCTACTACCATGGTATCAAGCAGGACTGGCCAGCCGCCAAAGATTCAAGCTCCGAGAAAGTCAACTCCGACATTAGTAATATTGCAGGAACTAGCAAGATTACCCAAAGCGGAAGGATATTCTCTCCAGAAATTTCTCCCCCAAAAGAAGTTACTAGACCCGTAATCATTCCTGTTGTTGCTCCCTCAAAAGTTGTTCCCAGTCCTACAATCATCTCCACCAATACTCCAACTGACAAAGCTGTAACAACCCCTGTTATCATTTCTACTGACACTCCTGCTGCCGAGTTAACCAAAACTCGAGTTAAAAGTATTATGATTGAGCCTGTCCGGACGAAGGCTCAGTCATTGGCTATCCCTGAGACCTCCCGGAAAGAGATGGAGGAGATTCCGAAGATCATTAAAAGAAGCAACTACGATGTAGTTGAACAACTGAGGCAGACTCCCTCTAAAATTTCCATGCTGGCATTACTACTATGTTCCGAGGCGCATGCAAAAGCCTTGGTAAAATTCTTGAAAACTGCCCACGTACCCCAAGAGACATCTGCCGATCAATTCCAAGACTACGTAGCCAGCTTGAATATAGATAATGGTCTAGGTTTTTTGGATGCTGATTTAACACCGAGAGGAAGGAAGCATAATGAGGCATTGCATGTCTCAGTTGAATGTAGGGGCACAACCATGGCCCATGTTTTGGTGGACACTGGCTCATCTCTGAATGTATTTCCTAAAAAAGCTCTTGATAGGCTTGACTGTGAGGGATTAACATTGAAGCCAAGTAACATAGTAGTAAGGGCTTTTGACGGCTCGAAAAGGATGGTACATTGGGAGGTAGACATTCCCATAAAAGTTGGAACACAAACATTTGATTCAACTTTTTACGTAATGGATATTCGTCCCTCATATTCTTGCTTGCTAGGCCGACCATGGATTCAAAATGCTGGCGCTGTCACTTCTACGTTGCACCAAATGCTAAAATATCCGATTCAAGGGAAGATTATCACCGTTCATGGAGAAGAGGAGCATATGATCAACCATATCAATTCCTTCAGATATGTGGAATTAGATGGTGAATTAATTGAAACTCCATTTCAACACTTTGAAGAGGTCTCGCAAGATGTGGCAATAACCAAGGCTATTCTCAAGATCACAAGGCCTCCGCTCCGAATGTCATCTCTGAAGGATGCCAAAGCAGTGGTAGGAGAAGGTAGGTGCACTATCTGGGGACAACTCCCAGATATCCCATATAAGTCTGACATGTTTGGCCTGGGTTTCACTTCAAGGGCTTAGAAGGTTGTACGTCGCACTCGTGCCTGAGGACCACCCATGAAGATCAGCAACCGCGAGGTCAACACCGTAGAAGATGATGAAGATAGTTGTGACTTGGAGGACTGCATATTACCAATTGTCAATGGGGGTCTCAACAATTAGGAGGCTAGAGATTTTGTCCCGATCACTTTTATCCCACAGTAATCTGTCTTTACATTTTGTTGGATATGTAATATTAAAACAATTCACACTCTTAAAACCTTGTGTATTACCCGAAGCACAATGGTCCATTTTTAAGGGTTATTATCTCATTTTCATATGACATCAATGAATCATGGACGTTTTCGCATACAAACTTTTATGCTCATTGTTTTTATTTTACATTTTTTTCTTCAAGGATAGCTATACCCTTACACACACTCACACTCACAATGCAGGTATACATCCATTTGGGATCCCATGGGTAATGATACTACTATGGCCTTTTGTGACTCTAAGAATCTAATCTACCAAGCCGGAGACGAAGGTGAAGAATATTGTGAAGTACCAGGGGAACTTGCCAGACTACTACAACAAGAAGAGAGAACCATTTAGCCTCACGAAGAACCCGTGGATACAATCAACCTAGGTACCCAAGAAGACAAAAAAGAGGTCAAGGTGGGTGCCAATCTGGAACCCAGTATCAAGGAGCGTCTGATTAAGTTGTTACACGATTATGTCGAAGTCTTTGCCTGGTCGTATGAAGACATGCCAGGACTTGATGCAGATATAATGGTACATCGTCTTCATACAAGAGAGGATTGTACGCTAATAAAGCAAAAAGTCCGTCGAATGCGACCAGATATGTCGGAGAAGATTAAAGTAGAAGTCATGAAACAATTCAACACTGGATTCTTGGCCTTCAACTTCTATCCTCAATGGGTTTCCAATGATGTTCCCATGCCCAAAAAGGACGGAAAAGTGCGAATGTGTGTGGACTATAGAGATTTGAATAGGGCAAGCCCTAAGGATGATTTTCCACTCCCCCACATTGATATTCTAGTTGACAATACGGCACAACACAAAGTGTTTTCCTTCATGGACGGTTTCTCAGGTTACAACCAAATCAAAATAGCGCCTGAAGACATGGAGAAAACAATGTTTGTCACGCAGTGGGGAACTTTCTGCTATAAGGTGATGCCATTGGGACTGAAGAATGCTGGGGCAACCTATCAGCGTGCCATGGTAGCTCTATTTCACGAAATGATACATCACAAAATAGAGGTCTATATAGACGACATGATAACCAGATCTCAAACAAAAGAAGAGCATCTTGATCACTTACAAAAACTATTTTAGAGACTGAAGAAGTACAAGCTGAGGTTGAATCCAAACAAATGCACATTTGGGGTACAGTCTGGTAAACTTCTAGGCTTTATCGTCAGTAACAAAGGTATTGAAGTAGATCCTGCCAAAGTTAAAGAGATACAGGAGATGCCTGCTCCTCGTATTGAGAAGGAAGTCAAATGATTCTTGGGGTGTTTGAACTACATTGCCAGATTCATCTCTCACCTTACAGCTACTTGTGAACCAATCTTTAAATTATTAAAGAAAGATCAAGTAGTCAAATGGAATGACGAGTGCCAAGTTGCTTTCGACAAGATCAAAGAGTACCTGTAAGAGCCTCCTGTTTTGATGCCGCCAGTCGAGGGAAGACCATTGATCATGTATCTGACCGCTTTGGAAAATTCATTGGGGTGTGTGCTAGGGAAGCATGACGAGTCTGGCTGAAAAGAGCATGTTATTTATTACCTGAGCAAAAAGGTTACCGACTGTGAAACAGGATATTCACTGCTCGAGAAAACTTGCTGCGCTCTGGCATGGGCTGCTCGCCGGCTAAGACAATATAAGCTGACTCATACTACCTTGTTGATATCTAAAATGGATCCAATAAAATACATCTTCGAGAAGCCCGCACTCTCAGAGAGAATAGCGAGGTGGCAGATGATCCTAACGAAATATGACATACAGTACACTACCCAAAAAGTAATAAAGGGCAGTGTACTAGCTGATCACCTTGCTCACCAAGCTGTAGAAGACTACCAGTCCATGAAGTTCGAATTCCCAGATGAAGACATCATGATGGTAAACAACTGTGAAGAATTCAGGCCATATGACGGATCTGAACATGGATCCCGATGGACCTTGGTTTTTGATAGGGCATCTAACGCACTCGGAAATGGTATTGGTAATGTACTCATATCTCCTGAAGGGTGTCATACTTCATTTATGGCAAGAATCTGCTTCAATTGTACAAATAACATGGCGTAATACGAAGCATGCATCTTTGGTCTCAAAGCTGCCATAGACTTGGGGATCAAATCCTTGAATGTATTCGGAGACTCAGCTTTGGTCATTAGCCAGATCAAAGGGGAATGGGACACCAAACACCCTAACTTTATCCCTTACAAAGAACATGTTTTGACATTGCTCCCACATTTTGAGAAGATTACCTTCGAGCACTTCCCACGAGAAGAAAATCAGCTAGCAGACGCACTAGCCATGATGTCATCTATGTTTAAACTTAAATGGGATAATGAGGCTCTCCAGATCAGCATTGAGCAAAGGAGTAAACCAACACACTGTCACGAGATTAATACTGAAGAAGTAGTGGACCAACCTTGGTTTCACGAAGTCAAGAGGTATCTCGAAATCCAAGAATATCCAGAAGGAGCTTCAGTAAACGATAAGAAGTTCTTAAGGAGATAAGGTTAAAGCTGAAAGGATCATGGTTGAATTACATGAAGGCACTTTTGGCACCCATTTCAGTGGGCATATGATGGCAAAGAAAATCCTATAGGCAGGCTCTTACTGGTCTACCATGGAAGCAGATTTCTATCAACACTCTCGAACTTGCCACAAGTGTTAGATTTATGCTGACAAGGTGCATGTACCCCCGGTTCCTCTGAATGTCTTAACGACTCCTTGGCCCTTTTCTATGTGGGGGATTGATATGATTGGGGAAATCAAGCCAACAGCCTCCAATGGATACCACTTCATCCTAGTGGCCATTGAATATTTCACAAAGTGGGTGGAAGCAACTTCTTTCGCTTCCGTCACCAAGAATGTTGTTGCCCAGTTCATCAAGCAGAATCTCATCTGCTGATACGGTGTCTCGGAGAGGATCATTACAAACAATGGTACGAACTTGAACAATACTATGATCACCGCTTTGTGCGAGCAGTTCAAGATCCAGCATCACAATTCTTCCCCTTACCGGCCAAAGATGAATGGTGTTGTCGAAGCCGCGAATAAGAACATTAAAAAGATCATACAGAAAATGAAAGTCACATACAAAGACTAGCATGAGATGCTACCATTCGTTCTCCACGGGTATCGTACCATAACGCGCACATCGACTGGGGAAACACCCTACTCTCTGGTATACGACATGGAAGCTGTCTTGCCTATTGAGGTCCAGATCCCCTCTCTGATGAAGCAATGATCTTGACTACCATGGATGGTGATGACCTGTCACACCCTGCGAACGCAGACCTAATCAAAAGATACTACGCATAAGAGACCCTCTAGGTTGACACACCTAGGAAAAACAAGGGCATCCCGGAGAACCAAAAAGGTTCAGGAAAAAATTAGGGATAAAACAAAAAAAAATCTGTACACTCGACAAGCTGAAAACCTGAAAGGGCGGCTTGGGCAAAAAAGGGTATCACGGTGGACTGAAAACCTAAAACGGTGGTCCAGGAAAAAGTTAGGGAATTAAAGCGTATGACTATTTCCCGTTGGATCACCGTACGGACAACCTTTGACTTCCACATTCAAACTCAGAGGTTCTGATCAATTCAATCATCTTCGGATGAGGCAACAAATAGACAAGATGCTCAGAGATACGGAGGCTATAGCAGAATGAGAACCCCATGGGATTATTGTACATAGCTATCTTTTCTCTGTATCAAAATTTTCATCTTTTACAACGGCATTCTCTTACTAGAATGTTTGTCTCATCGTACAAAAAAAAAACTTACTCAAAGTCAAATACAAAGATATCCCTTTAAAAGTGCAAAACTATCTGTTTTTCTTTACTCTATTGTTTTGTTTACAAAAACGTCCAATGATTTATTTTTGAACATATGCATTTGAACATAATTACTGTTTACAAATAAACAAAATAGAAAGACAATCACTGATGGCCTTAAGAGGCAGGGAAATCTCTCTAAGTTATTTCCATAAATCCCCCACAGTGTACAGTTTAATCCCCAGAGAAACAAAGCTTCCAATAATCAATCCCCAGTTGAAGTCGTTCGATTTCTCATGATGTCCCAACAGGATTTTACAAGCAGCACACGAAGTTTCCCTTACAAAAAAGTTTATTTCTCTAAGCGGAAACTCATCAACACTTCAACTTCACAAACATGAAGACTTACACTCTACATTCCCGGCAACAGTCAGGGATTTATTTTCCCCAATCCAACAACAGTGCAACCAATTAGTTCACATACGCATACGTCACATCCATATATCATCGATAACACGAACGCATATATCACAATCTCATTGTACCATGCATTTCATACATCATGAAATTGTATACAACTAATGTTTTTACCCTTTTCAGGATAAGATTAATCAATGACTATCATTAACAAATTACAAAAGTCAGAAATTGATACCTAAGACAATCTGGGAAAATTATCTACACGACCAACTGAAGAAATCCAGTACGGGTCATTCAGATTGAGCTTTCAGATACAGTTCAGACACGCTCCAAACACGGATGCCATCCTGATACTCGTTCAAAGAAAGCTTTCAGATACAGTTCATATACGCTCCCGACACAGATGCCATCCTGATACTCATTCAAAGACAACTTTCAAATACAGTTCAGATACGCTCTAAATACGGATGCCATCCTGATACTCATTCAGATTCAGCTTTTAGATACATTTCAGATACACTCCAAACACAGATGCCATCCTGATACTCATTCAAAGACAACTTTCAAATACAGTTAAGATACACTCCAAATACGGATGCCATCCTGATACTCATTCAGAATAAGCTTTCAGATACAGTGCAGATACACTCCAAACACGGATGTCATCCTGATACTCATTCAGATTCAGCTTTCAGATACAGTTCAGATACACTCCAAACACGGATGCCATCTGGATACTCATTCAAAGACAACTTTTGATACAGTTTAGATACGCTCCAAATACGGATGCCATCCTGATACTCATTCAGATTCATCTCTCGGATACAATTTAGATACGCTCCAGATATGGATGTCATCCTGATACTCATTCAGATCCAAGCTTTCATCTTGAAGTAACCCTACTAGGTTCCTTCTCATAGCCCTACTATTCAGGTTCCTTATCACAACCCTACTACCCAGGATTTCATTTCGAAGCAACCGTACTATCCAGATTCCTTCTCTCTTATCTCCAGACAACAGTTTACAACACTATAAGGCTCGAACCCGTCCAGATACGATCGATTTCACGTTTCCCCAGTAAGTCGTTGTACAACCTGGACCCTAACCAGATATGCATTCTACCTTCACCTCCTCAATCAAGAGTTAATTCCCCATCAGAGTAATGGACAACCGAAGCTCTTAGACTCTACTTCCCAGGACATAAATCAACATTCCCCGGCGAAGTTCTCCTCAACAGCAGGTACAAGAATTCTCGCCAAGGAATCTCTTATGCAGCTAATCTTTTCTGGATGGCATCTTTAAGCCCATCTCCGACGATTCTTCGTCGCCGTTCAAATGGCATCTGTAAGCCCATTCCCGCTATCACTAATCATTATTACTTCATGCGAGTGCAAATTTCTGGGAACTTTAGTGTTCAATCATCTTCTACCTTCAGATCACGAAAGGAAGACCAGCCAATCTACATCCTCAGGCTTAAGAAGATTGAACAGGGGCAACTGTTGTACCCCAAAATTTTCCTTCTCATTTCTCGAAAAATCATCCTGGACCCTCAGGTTTGCTTCTATCATGTTTCAAGCCTTGAATTACGAATTTTCCAATAAAATCATTCGCAAGGGAAAAATGGTCAAAAGCACACTAAAAAATCAAACCTTGACTTTTTGACCAAATTTGAGTCCCAAAAATCACATTGCGTCAAGACGTCCAAAAGGTGAAATTTGATCATCAAAGAAATCAAGAGAATAAAAAATCCATCTTTTGCAAGACTTTGAAAATTTTCTAAGTATTTTCTATACTTGTTAATTTCATTTGCTTCATGACATTTTTTACTACAATTCCAAATAATTTAAAATGAGGCAAATGATTCAAGTTATTACAAAGTGACATTTTTTGCAAGTTTACAAATCCTAAACTTGGTATTGCTTGGACTTTTCCCTTTGACTCAAAACCTTGTCACAATGTTTTGTCCTTGATACAATGTGCATAAAATACTCCACAAGACTAAGTTTGTTTCATGCTATAAATCTTGCTATCCAAGTTGAACAAAGTATGATATGCTGCATTGCCACAACACCCCAAAACCTGATCCATTGTTGTCCTACAAAAAACCCCGTGCTATGATGCACCATAAATCTGCATATGTTATCCTATACAGTCCAAAACTGCTCTATGCAGTGTGCAACAACCTGCATCACAATGGACCCAAAATTGCACCAAAATGGCAAAGGAAAATTGTGTGAATAAAGTATCAAAACAGTAGGCAAAAACAATTCAAAATGTCTTATTTTGTTTCCTCCCTAAACCTCAGTCAAAGGTCTACAAAAGGAACTGTTTCATAAGACATATGGGTTGAGATTTTTGGAGAGAAGAGACAGTTTTGAACAGAAAAATAGTGTTCTTTGTAACTTTGACTCATTCAGAAAGAAACCAACTCTAATCTCATTCAAAACAGAACTTTAATCCATTATTCCATCTTACAAACTCTCCCACAAACCAAACACCTTAGCACATAGAGAGTGTAAAAACACTAAAACAGTTTCTGTTAGTGCCATTATCCTCACCATCCAAACATAAAAACAATAATGTACAACTTGATCGGGTTTCAATAGTTTGGAACAAGCCTAGACTGGTTTTCAACAGTTTGGAACAATCTGCCTGGAGATTCATCCGAGCCCTCACAACATCTTGAAAAGTATTCAGATTTCAAACACCAAGTGTAGTTTCAAGGTAAGTCTCCTTGACTTGGTATTTTTTCATACATCATTAATGATTTATTCTTGAAGACAAGATGTAGTAATCGTTTCCCCATTTTAGCTAACCGTTTGCTTGTTGTTTATATTTATCAATCATATGTTGTAAACTACCATGTATGGACAATAAAACAATGTTTAAGGCAGAAAAACACAGTATGTATTGACACATACGCACAAGTTTCGACTCATCCTAGTAAAAAACAGGGTATGAATCGACACATAAACCCCATGCATCGACTCATACTGATCCTGGGTCCCAAAACAGAAGGTTGAAAAGTCCATGAATTGATACAAAATGCGTATGCGTCGACACAAAGAAGGTGTATGAGTCGACACATCCCATTATGTTTTGACTCATACTGAGCTGATTTTTCTTTACAGGAGCAAGGAAAAGTTATGTGTCAATGCATAACAGCATGTGTCGACACATAATGGTTCAAAAAGCAGTTTCTCCCATTTTTTATACTGTTTATACATATATTTTTCATTACTGCCCATTAGTTCGATGTGGTTGTAATAATTAGACATTTATTTCATCCCTATTTGCAAATTGAACCCCCATCCCCCTCAAGATGTAATAGCTTAGGATTTTATTTTCTGCATTTTATTTTTGCTTTCATATATTGCTAGTAATTAGAATGTATGGCAAAATAAAATCAACAAATAGATAACTCTTAAATACAAGACAAAATGCATGCAATCAAACACACTTTCACACTAGCACCCTTAGGGTAATTCCACCTTGTTGCCTATCGGAAAAATAGTCATGTCCCTCGAACATGGGCGTTTTAGCAAAAGACCCTCGATAAAAGATCGTAGTCCCTCAATGACCCTCGATGTTGCCTCCGGTAAAACGATCTAGTACCTAAAATGACATTGATAAAATGTTTCATGGGTTGCCTTCTATGACTAAACAAAACATCCCGCGCTTGTCCCTTCACATCCAACGATGGGGCTTCTTACCAAATCAATGGTAAGGTAGCAACATCTAAAGGAGGAGGAAAAAGAACATCTAAGACCATTCTAGTAGGTAGATTTGCTCCTAGTTGCTCGCTTGCTCACAACAAAAAAAACATTTTATACACCAACACTCTCATTTTGAAAACATTTTCGAAAAACAACACTTTGTACGTGTTCTTATAGTGACCAGAACCATTACAAAGACACCTTTTCAAAATCACTTTCAAAATCACCTTCAAAATCACTTTCACAAACACCTCTTTGAACTATTTTCAAAACAACACTTTGTACGCGTTCTTATAGAAACGAGAACCATTATAAAGTCACATTTTCAATACCCTCATCAAGGATTCTCTGTGAGCAGAAGAGTTCATCAATAAAGTCAAGATAGATATTTTTGAAGGAGTCTGCAGTAGCTGATCCATAATTCTGTAGTCGCATATCTTGATTATCTTCAAAATATCATCCACAACTTTTTCTAGAATAGCTCCACTAGATTCACCCACTGCCTTCTTGGGTTCAACATTTTCCACAACTTTATTTCCAGTACTAACATCTCCGCGAACAACTGGTGCAAATACTCGACCACCGCGGGTCACTCTGCTAGTCTCAACAATATTTACAACATTAGGCATTGGCTGGATGGGAATTTCCACACCATCCTCTAAGATTGTAATGTTATACTTGTAGGGTACCGCCTTGTCTGACTTGTAGGGGACGGGACCCGACAAACTAATCACCAATGGAGAAATAGCTAGCTTGCTATGAAATTCAAATTCAAAATGGGTAGGCGTACCAAAACAAGGCACAATAACATTTAATCCCTCTTCAACATAATCAGTCTTTACAGAGTCATCTCTGGAAAACAAATCTTTATCCGAGGAGAAGAACTCATATGCGGAGGCATACTTATCATCTAACTCCTCTTCAGCAAAACAAACCTCAATCTCATTAACCTCATGATAATCATCCATTTGGCATGTAACCTTGATAGTTCCATTATCTAATAACAAATGAACACCTTTCCTTACAATTGAACATCCTTGGGAGTCCCGACAGCAAATTCGGAAAGATCCATACTGATGTTCTACCTGGCCAACCAAGTGGCAGAAATTAGCATGCAATTGCACAAGATCCTCATTCATATATTCCACATCAAAGTTTCCGAACTCTCTAGGATATCTAGAAACCATGCTTACTTCCTCTTCATACTCTGCCCTAGGCCTGATTATATGGATGAGACCTTCATCCATAATCTTCTGCAAATCAACCTTTATCTTGTCACAACTATATCCGTACTGCAAATAGCACAACCAAAATGGTCATGCGTATAGTAGCTAAATTCATAGAGATCTGCATTCACTTTTACCAAATCTCCTCTAACCAAATTAACATAAAAAATTCGGAAGTTGCCAGGAGAACCGACCACCATATTCAAAACATTTTCTCCTCCATGCTTTGGTAGAGTATTATATTTCACATTAGGGCCAACATCCTTGAAGGATAAGATACCAGACTTCACCAATTTCTGTACTTCAGTTTTCAAAGGATAGCAGTTCTCAACATTGTGCCCTGGTGCTCCCTGATGAAAAACACATGTTTGGTCTGCCTTGTAATACAAACGAAACAATGATGGTACAACGGGAGGTGGTCGGGTCTGAACCAACTTCTTCCGAATTAATGTCGGGAGTAATTATGTATAACTCAAAGGATTAGGGTCATAACTCTCCCTTCTCTGATTATACCCTTGGTTCCCCTGATGGGATGGTCTCTGATAAGCAACGATGGTTGGAGCTACACAAACAACTGGGGTAACTGAGGCGACTTGCTGATGACGCTGATAATTTCTTCTAGGAGGGTTAACCCTCCTTTCTTGCATGACATCATTTGTATATCCTTCCTTCTTTTTGGAAAACCCATAGGATGGCTTCTTCGCACTTCCAGAACTTTCACTTTTTGTTAAAGGACCCTCTCTTACAACCTCTTCTAAATGGACACCCATGCCTACCATTTCAGTAAAGTCATTTGGCGCACTCGATACCATCCTCTCATAGTAGAAAGCACCCACAGTCTTCAAGAAAATCTTGGTCATCTCCTTCTATTCCATGGGAGGAATCACTTAGGTGGCTACCTCACGCCATCTCTATACATATTCTTTGAACGATTCACTGTCCTTCTGTGCCATGGCCCTGAGTTGATCACGGTCAGGCGCCATGTCCATGTTGTATTTTTATGGCCTAATAAATGCTTCTCCCAAGTCATTGAAAGTATGGATATTGACGCTTTCCAAACTCATATACCACTTTGGTGCAACACCAGTCAAACTATCCTAAAAAAAGTGAATTAGCAGACGTTGATCATCAGTATGGGTAGACATTCTTCTTACATGCATCAAAAAATGAGCACGAGGACAAGTGTTGCCCTTGTAATTCTCGAACTCCGAGACTTTAAACTTCGCAGGTATCTTGACATTCAGAACAAGCATAAATCATTCAAATTCTACCTGAACAATTCCTTTCCCCTGAGGGCCTTCATCTCCCTCTGCATCTTGTCAAACTGCTATTGAAAATCATCCATTCTATCATAGATACCCAAGTCTTCACTTGGTGGAGGAAAAGGACGACACATATCATCATTAACAACTGGAACCATATTCACCGAAGGAGGTGCAGCAGGAGCAACAAGCACCACAGGAGGTGCAGGAGTAACAGTAGTCTGAACAACTGGAGTATCTTGAGGACCAAGATTAAAACCTTCAGGCACAAAGTTCTCTGGCATTCCCCATGGACAACCTTGAGGCATGCGATTCAGAATAACAGTTGGAGTAGCAGACACATGAACAGTTAGAGCTTCAGTAGTAACCCTTGTTGGTTGAAGTTGAACACTCGGTGGCTAATTTTGAGCAGCCACCAGAGATTCCATCAGAGCAGTAAGATTGGCCATGCCGACCTTCAAAGCAGAAAATTCTTCGTGCAACTCGCGATTCTCTTGTTCTAAGTTGTCCATCTTCCTTCTGAAATTAGCTCGAGTGTTGTAGTGCTGAGACAGCTTGCTGAACGAAGTAAAGAAGCTTGGTAAGACACCTGTATATGCATAACAAATGCAATAAATATGTTCAATATAATGCATGATATGCAATGCACATGATTTATTTTATTAATATTTCAAGGGACTTAAAGATTTATAGACGTATTGCAAATATCAAGGTAATAACACATTTGAAATACTGAATTTTTTTATTATAATAACTTCAAAATGGATTACAAGTTTCAACAATCCCAAGTACAAGATGAAAATAAAGTCTAAAACCCTAAGAAGTAAAGATGATGGAGATCACTCTACACGCTGGCGCTTCCCTGTAAGCCTGACAATCTGAGCCTTCAACCTTTGGTTTTCTAACGCATACATGGTGGCAACCTCCTTCCAATCATCTGAATCCTAGAGTGAGAAACTAGAATCCGACTGAGGCTTAGGAGAAAATAAATCCCCCTGCCTCTCCATGGTTTCTACAGCCCGACTCTCAAGAATTTCAATCAAGTCGTCTTTCTCCTTCAAATCTGCTCTATAGGAAATCTCTAAAGTTTAGCACTTATTCTTCCAAGCATATTTTTCCTGCTGCATCCTGACCAAAGCAAGCTGTAGCTCTTCTATATTTTCCAATAAGAAAGGAGTGGTCTTCACAAATAATTCAATCATAGGTGCTTCCTGGGAATACAACATCTTCTACTGAATAGCTCTCATTTGGACCCATTGAAGATAAGGCTCTAAAGAAACAGCCCCCTAGGTCCTAAGTCTTTCCTACTCTTCCTATGAATATGACGCCAGACCTTCGTAATCTTCTCCATATCTTCCTTGTGGTCTTCTCCCTCCTCTAGAAAGAAACTACTCAAATGAATACTATTTGGTTTATCCCTCATCGGATAACCAAGCTGTCATCGTGCAAGAACATGGTTGTAGTTGATTCCTCCCTTTGTCCCAAGAAGAGGTACATTGGGGAAACTACCACAACTATCGATAATTTCTACATCCTGGTAAGCCCGATGATACCAATCAATATCTGAGTGACTAAGTGCCATGATCTTAGGATCCCAACGGGGTTGCTTCCTGACATCCCAGAAAGCATCAGACTGAGGCATATGAGAAATAAACCATCGGTACAATAGAGGCGTGCAACAGACAATCATCCCCCTTTGATAAGAATTCTGAAGATGAATAGAGTAATAAGCATCACCCAACAATGTAGGAACTGGGTTTCCAATCATGAAGATCCTGATAGCATTAATGTCAACAAACTTGTCCACATTAGGAAATAAAAACAACCCGTAAGCAAGTAGAGCAAAGATGTCCTTAAAAGCGATTGTACTTTTCATCCTGGCAAAGTAACGAGCCTTCTCTAATAAGAACTGAGTCGGTAATCCTTTAATCCCTCCTTTAGTAGTCATATGGGCTTCAACCTCAGACTTCCCAAGATAGATCAAAGCAGCAATCTCATGTGGTTTTGGCTCACCCTCCAAACCAGTAAAAGGAACACGATCGGCAATAGGTAAATCCAACAGATAAGAATACTCCTCTAGTGTAGGCATCAACTGATGGTCAAGGAAAGTAAAGCAATGATACATCGGATCATAGAACTGGACCAAGGTCGAGAGAATACCCTCCTTCATCCTAAACTTCATGAGAGAAATGATGGATCCATACTTCTTCCGAGAATCTGCAAAACACTCAATCTCAGGAATTAGACTAATCAACTCATCTATCTTGGGATCTTTGAAACTGTATTTTCCGGTCTTTCTTTTTCCAGAATCCATGGTCAAAAGGTACCTGAGATATTCACAAATGGTCAACTTTAAAGTCCCTTGAAATGAACTTTCTTCAAAAGATGCTTATGAGTGCATGAATGCATGATGCAACAATCACAAACAAGATCACAAACATAGGGTTCATAGGTTCAACGTCACTAGAATGAGGTCGAAGGTACTACCCATAAGGTATGATCTAAAAGTTATCCCCTACTAATAAGGTTATAGAGGTTCCCAGAGTCTACATCCTTCCTTCGAATATTACCAACTTCCTGATTGACTCAGTAATTAGTAATATTCTCAAGAAAAACTCGTCCGAGCGTAGTATCGCGTGACAACTATTTCCGGATTACTCTGTCATAGCTTCCGCACTACACCTAAAAGGCCAAGATGGGTTAGGAATTCTATGATCATCAGCTTCAGCAGGCTTCCAGGTCGAAAGCAGCATGTCCTCCTGATTACTCGGTAAACGACACTACAGTCAAAGGGTTCTCCACTGAGTGGGGGATCTCATGCCTCCTTTTTGGGATTAATCCCTCAAAGTTAACATGACTATACCGCCCGTCCTATCTTAAAGTTTGCCCAAGTCTAGGTATATGACTCATAAGTAATCACTAAGCACCCTGAAAACTAGGAAAATCCAGACAAACAGATATACAACATATAATATATAACAAACAATAACACATATACTAATATAAACAAATATAGGTTTAACCCACTTAGGATGGACCAATAAGAGGTCAATCTGTCCCCAGTGAAGTCGCCATTTTTTTCTGTAGCTGTAGAAATGTTTAAGACTGAGCCATTGGATTGACTAGACTTACACAGATCAAAATAAAAATCGTCACCGCACTTTATTGTTTCCAAAGGAATGGGAAAAGAGAGAGTAACCCCAAAAGAGGGGGAAATATTTAAGGTAAGGGGTTGGTTATGCAAAAGGAAGGTATTAGCACCCTAGACATCTACGGTACTCCGCATGAGCCTCTTTGAAAAATCTGTATATTTTGGCTATAAAATGTTGTATAAAAAATAGATGGTAGAGGTTAGAAAAGAAATATATTTTTATTATTTTTGCACCCGCCACGGTTGCGAACCTTTAGTGCCTACCTACCACCTTTCGTGCAATAGGGGATCAGGGTACACGTAGTTCACATTTTTTAAAATTAAAAAAAAAAACACAAGTGTGTTGCACCCCAAAATTTGCCCTCCTAATTTCTTATATTTGGCTTGGGCTTAGCATTGCATTCATATATTTTCATTAGGTCATTAACATATGTTTGCATTCAATAAAGCGCTTGAGTTTTAAGTTTAGTGGTTGCGCGATATTAGGGTTTCGCAGCGGTTAAGGTGTTCATATCCAATAAAGCCTGATTCTTCTAATTATCCTTCAAGCAGTGAAATATGGAATTAGGATTGTAACCTATGCTTATTGAGGGTTCTGTTCTCTTCAAGATTAAGGGGCTATTACTCATTCAGATGCATTCAAGACAAGAGTCGGTGTTTTTCTCCACCAAATTTGTGCTTGTCAGCATTTCATCAACTAAGGTTCATTAGGTTTTTTAAGTTATGGCCATCTTGGTCATATTTCTTTCTGTATTCCCATGTTCATTTCCAAGTTATTCTACGAGGGCATATAAGGGCCACTAAATCAGACATTCATTATCTCCTTATGTTCAACATCATCCTTTGATTAGAGTTTATTTCTCTAAATCATGTACCATTCAGGAGAAGTTTCTCTGTGAAGTTGTGATCATCAGGCAAGGCTATCATCAAGAGATATCGTCCATGAATAACCAGGGTTTCAATTGATATATCTTTGTAAAATAAGAAGGAAATAATTGCTTGAATATCTAGTCATGTGGGCAACAACTCTATTATAGAAAAGAAGATCCAGTTGGACCTTCTTCACGAATTAGGGTTCATATGCCTTATAATGCAAAGCTCTTCATCTGGTCGATTGGCTTACGTGCGATATAATCTTTGTTTTTAGGATTTCATTTCAATGCTTTGAAGATCAAAATCTAAAATCTTTGTATGGAATTTTAGGATTTATATCCTATCATACTTGGGTTTATCAACATCTTCAATGGAGGTTCAGGGGATGATAAGGCATGAGACATGGCATCTTGCGAGATCATTGGTTACCAAGACAAAGGTTTGGATCGCAAAACACTAAACCTTAATCCGAAGAATAAGCTTGTGGGTTCATTATTATACTTGTTACTTGCAATGTAAGGGGATGCAAATTGAGCGGTTTTGTTAATCAAATATTGGTTTAGAATTGTCCATCTAAGTTTTATTTGTGTTCAAGATAAAATTTGAAGGAGATGCATATGAAATACAAATTGCAAGTTGCAAGAACACTATGGTTCCTTTAAGTTACATTTGAAGACGTCTAAAACACGGAAATTTATTCAACTTGGTTGAAGTAAAGGAGACTAGAACTTCGAATTCAATTTGAAGAAAAATTACTTTAAATATTTGAAGGGATCATCATAGAATTGTAAATGCATCACAAATTCATGTGTCAATGCCATTACATCAAATTACGAAATCTACACAAAGTCCAAATCTCTCATTACATCGGAAGGTACCATATTCAAAACTATTACCATTATAACACATCCATACTGTTACAAATGTTACAAAAGATTTCAAGTTCTATTTGAGCCAAAGATCCTAGAATACTTAATCTTCACTCAACTTTGTCTTCCATCTTTTGTCTTCGCACCACCATTAACTTCATGATATGCCAAGATAAAACCAATCTCTCTTCATTCCATGACCAAGCCTTTCCCGCTTTTCACACCATGAGTCAAGTCTTCATTTAATTTTCCACTATGATTCTTTTCTAAGTCAATTCTTTAAGCCCTTTATCATTCTTCAACTGGTCACAACTGTTCATAACCTGCATCAGTTCAACAAATCCAAAACTGTTCATGCACTTAATCAAAGAGAGTCCAAACGGAAACAATCGTTACATAGGCCATTTTAGAATTAACTCCTATAACTACCTATAATAAAAAAAACAGAATTTTCATAATCTCTTGACTGTTTCTAACAGAGTTCAAGAACCCTCTAATCCTAATAATCCAACAAATAATCACACCAAAACAAAAAAAACATGGCGCCAAAAAGAAACCATTCCTCAATCTTCATCGGTAACATGCCAGGTTACGGTCAAAGCCAGCACTTTCACATGCAATTCAACTCCCAACGACCTCTTAATCTCTCTTCCTCAAAGCAGAAATATCAAAGTTTCTGTAGCCGCACAAGATGTTTCTGCGAACCATAAAAACACTCCCGAGTACAAAAAAACCGAACACGAGTTTGTGCTGCTTAATCCAAAAGATGTTGATGATATTAGCAAGTCCTACCTCCAGGAAGTGTTACAGATGTTTATGACAGAGCTACCTGGAATGAATTATGCTGCATATATCGGAAAGCAATCAAAGTTTCTTGAGAGATGTGTGACTAATGGGAAATATTGAACACTAGTTCTAAAATCCAGTTTGGCTAGAGATTCAGGAAAGGTTATAGCTGCGGTTAGTTATCAAATCATCCCTGCAGATACAAAATATGCAGAGATCCCACTTGCAGCTGTTAATGCAAACTATCAAAAGAAGGGTTTTGGTCATCTATTGTTTCTAGAGCTGAAGAAGAGACTTCAAAATGTTGGCATTCACTATATTTTCTGTTAGGGAGACAAAGAATCTGAAGGATTTTGGATTAAGCAAGATTTTTCATCAATAGCAGAGGTGAATACCAGAGGTAGAGCCCGTAGGTTACCTATAAAAGCTGATATTTTCAAAACATTATCCTTACCCAGTGGTTCAACACTGATGGTTTGCCACTTAGAGAAGGAATTGCTAGGTGACGAAGCTAACTCTGGAAAGCGTCTCCTCTCACAGCCTCTTCATAACTGACTTTTCCTAACTAACTCCCTAACTAACTCTAACAAATTCCTAGTTAACTTATAACAGATCCATAACAAACTTCAAGCATAATTTTGTAACTGACTGCCAACCGATCAATTGTCAGCTCGAATACCAATTCATAACAAAAATCTAACTAAATCAGTTTCTAATTAGCCCTGCATTATAGAAATTCCCAAAATCCAAGCCTCTTTATAAATGACTTTTCCTAACCCTTTACCAACTCCAAAAACTGTTAAAAACAAATCTAACTTTTAGCTTAAATTTCAAACTAACTATAACTAACAAAAATTATCACCATTCATCTCTAACCGAAATTCAAGAATCAAGGGCCATGATTAACTTTACCTGTAACTGACTTTCTCCATACGGAACCGCATATATAAACCTTCATTCATCCGGAATAAAAAAAGGGTTCATTCATAACATAAAATCACAAAAAAATCGTCATCTGCTCTCTCTGCTCCAGACCATAACTGAATCTTCAACATCATCATCTTCTCTGCTTCATTCTGTACCTTGCTTAAATCATCATAAACCTGCAACTTCAGCCTCTTCAATGATTCTCCAATCATAATCACTATCACCGCAACAACATCGTAACTTCACTCTTACTACATAACCGTGCTTCATTCATCAGCTCTCAAAGCTTCAATAATCTGATTCTCAACATTACAGCAACAATCCGCAAGAATCACGACAACAACAATTCACAGAATTGGAATCGCGAAAAAGAAAATAGAGGAAGAGCAGAAGAAGAAGAATTTATTGGAGAGATTGAATTGAGGCAAGAACTGGTATATACCAGATATTTCTCTCATTATCACCGTCGTTGAAGCCGCGTCGGACAGATTCTGATCGGTAAACTCTAGAACCTCTGGATTGGTACTCTTTTTTTTAACTATTTTTCGATAGTTATCATCGGATTGGTGTTTATTCTCCCTCAAACTATCGTTACCGTCATTGGAGCGTGAAATCCATAAGCTATTGTTCTTACTGGAGCTTCAATTAAAGCCATTGTACCGACATAATATTGATTCAAAGTGAACACTCGAAGAGACGCGGTTGTGGCGTTGAGGTTTACGGTGGTAATCAATGGTAGTTGCGGAGGTGTAGTGTTATTCTCTTTGCATGACAGAGTCATCCGATTGAGACGGAGGAAGGTTGAACTAATGTGAATAGTGGCAGACGAGACACTCACGGTGGAGGAAGTGTGAGCGAAAAGATGGTTGAGTGTCGAACGACGCTGGAAAGGAGAAGAGGAAGTCACAATGCTGCTTAACCCTAATCCTTTTTTCTATTTTTATTTTTGTTTTCATTATTTGTTTCTTTGTGATAACAAACAACATGTTGAAATGATTTAAATGCTGATGGATGTTGGGTTGGGGTATGGACCGAGACACCACTCTCGGAGCCCATTGATGCATTTTTCTTTGGAAACCAAAAGCTGAACAGAAAAATTAACATTGGGCTCTACTGACTGGGCCTAGCGCATGTCTTCTACAATACATCACTGAATTCAG
The DNA here is from genome assembly GCA_948472305.1 of Vicia faba. NCBI lineage: Eukaryota > Viridiplantae > Streptophyta > Magnoliopsida > Fabales > Fabaceae > Vicia > Vicia faba. Next base: position 1,423,115,306 of record OX451741.1, on the reverse strand, counting down.
TTTGCACCCCTGGGTTTCTCTATGTTTTTTCTTTCAATGAAATTAATTTTTTCCATTTATTTGAATTTTCTCCGCATGAAAAAATAATAAAATCATTAAAAACTTGTTAAGATTCTTTTTATTTGTTTTTTTAATTAGATTCCGATTATCTGATTATTTGAGATTTCTAATCTACCTTTGTTTTTAAGGTTGGAATCTTATGCAGGATATGCTGATACGCTTGAGTTTTTCGATTGTGATTTATTTTCACATCGATTACGCTTCGGCACCTATTCCGTGTATTTGAGTTCTAACTCTTTTCTTTATTGATGCTAGCAGTTTGCGAGATCATCAGGTTTCTTTTCCTTTTACTTCGCTCTACGGGCTAGTATTTGATTGGTATAGTTTCTTTCTACTTTCTCTCCGCATTTATCACTTCCTAGAGATGGTGTGAAGTATGATAACATTACGCTTAGAAATAGGCTAGTCTCTCTTTGACTTTTCTTTCCCCTTTTGCATATGCATTTAAAACTAAAACAAAACTTCTTTTTCTTACAAACTTCAAAATACTAAAAGATTTTACTGACGAGAATCATATCTTTGTTAAGTATGAGAGATGATAAGCGGGTTTCTTCTCGGCCTTATTATTCTCTTATTCTAAGCTTTGGTGTGGTTCAAGTCTCAAATACTTATTTCATGAATAAGTAGAAAATGGCTAATATCTCTCTCTTGAGATTAAGTAGCTGTTATCTACAAGCAAAAACACCAACCAACACAAATTCTTTTTGCCTACGGGCCTTCCTTTCAAAACTCTTTTCAAAAGAGCATGTTAATTAAATTCTGTGCTGACGCGTAAGTCTCCAAATTCGAGTCGCGGAAGAAGGCGAAATTAATGTTGTGCATTAAAAAATACAAACCAACAAAGAGATTTAAAGCCGAACTAAGGCTTCTCTGATTCCTTAAAAGGATACGTAGGCATTGGGGTAGGTCCCGAACGAGCACAACTTTTATTTTCCCTACATTCTTTTCTCCTTTCTTTTGCATGCATTCCCTGTATAGTTTAGATATAGATTAAACACACCCATAAGATAGATAACAAGAGTGGATACCGTTGAGTACTACGGGCGTGTGGGGTGTTAATACCTTTCCCTCACGTAACAGACTCCCTTACCCGATCTCTCAGTCGCAAGACCGTGACTTCTCCTTTCTCAGGTTTTCTCGATGTTTACCTTTCCCTTCTTGTGGGATAAAAGACATTCGAAGGCGACTTCATTGTTTGATGATTTTCATCCGATTGTTTCAAAGTGTGTTGGTTAATTTTTTTATGAGATAAGACATCATCGTCATTGTCCCTGTGGAAAACATACTTACTACCCACAATTATGAGAAATGATACTTTGCATCATCTCAAAGTGGAGGATATGGCTTGGATTCTAAAATCAACAATGCCTCACTCAACACCCAAGTGGAAAATATCTCAGTTTGCTACATATTATAGAAGTATAGTTATTTGCATCACTACAAGGATTGATAAGAGTCCAATATTTTGAGAAAAGTTTTAAAATAAAAAGCCAAAGTGGAAAAATGGCTTAAAATGAGATTGATTGACTTTTAGTCTTCTCACAAAAAATGTCAAGGTATTATTAAATTGATTGAAGTTTATTTATGAAAATGTTTTAAAAATGCATGGACCTAAGTCCAAGTTTATTATGAAAGTGGTTCAAGTTTAAAAACAAGAAGAGTTTTCAAAAGGAGGAAGAAGATTTTTGAAATTAAAGAAGACGGGAGGAGAAGAAGAGACTATCCTAAAGCAAAAGGTAAAAGCTAGGGATAAGAACCATCTAACCAAGAAGAAGCCAATACTTGACATGATGAGTCGAGATAGAATTCCAATTCTTTGGATTGAAACCAAGCAAGCAAATATACTAGACATCTTGAGAGAAGTAAACTTCAAGTGTATTAAGTCTTCACAAAAATTGGGCAGAGTAACGGTTGTATACGGGTGAATTCCAGATTACAAACAAAGTATGTAATCATAATAACTTGTACACAAAACAAACAAACAACCCAATATCTTGAGGTAAACCTCAAGAACTCCAGACAAAACATCAATTAAGGTCACAAGGTCTCCAACATAGGTCAAGGTTTCTAATCCTAAGTCCAAGAAGTCCAATACTCCATAATGCCAAGGATAGTAACCAAATAGTCCAAGTATCATTAAAGGGTTTTATAGGGTTCATGTTGATTATTAGGTGTCTTAAAAGAGAAATAAAAGCTCAAGTGAGCAAAATAAAAAATGACAAGAATATAAATGCTCAAGTGAGCAAAATAAAAATGGCATGAAATGTAATGCTTAAAGTAAGTGGTACATAAATCATACAAATAAAAGCATAAAGTAAAATAATTAATAATTAGTGGTTAGTTGGATGACCATCTTGATACTTGCATTTGGAACTCATTAGAGGATTGGTAGAACCAAAGCCTCCACACAACAAGTTGAATTTGATTTTTGTCAAGTATATCATCCATTTCGAATTCTCAAAAGTACCATTTAATGATCAACAATGTTTAAGTGATCTGTGTTGACCAAAAGTGTTGTAGATCCATTAGAGGATTGGTAGAACCAAAGCCTCCACAGAATGAATCTCAAGGTTATTGGATCAAAGAGATCAAATTAACATACTTGGGCTTGAAAACATAGGTTTGGGCCACGAATGATCATTTATTTGAACCGGGAAAAAATTTAGCTTTATGTTAAGCAATCTTAAGTGGACTTATATAGAAGTCGCACCTATTTTGAGGTCAGTCAATAGCAATCTATGCACCATTTGTTTTGAGACATGATATAGAGATCATGCTCCAATAACACTTAGTGCAATAAGAAAAGAATAAGATGAAGAAGGATGGGAAAGAATATATAAACCACATTTGAATTAAATTTTAATCAAAATATTATTAAAATTATTCATCCATTTTTATGGAGTTAGACTCAACACCATGGATCCAATGACGTTAATAAAGTTCATGATCAAAAATTCAACCCAAGATCAACCAGAAAATAATCACAAAATAATAATGCATTTAATATATATATATATATATATATATATATATATATATATATATATATATATATATATATATATATATATATATATATATATATATATATATATATATATATATATATATATATATATATATATATATATATATATATATATATATATATATATATATATATATATATATATATATTAAAAAGGGTTTTAAAATGTTTTAAAATAGAAATAAGGGATAAAAATATTAACTATGTTTAAATTAATCAAGAAATATTAAGTAAGACCATAGAAAAATCAGAAACGAATTCAAATATTTTTATAAAATTTTTGATAACTTTTTAAAGTCAGAAACTATTTTTAAAATAAAAAGAAATGAGTAAAATAAACCAAAAATGATAAAAATAACAAAGTCATAAATAAAAAATAAATAAGGTCACTAATATTTGTCACAATATCATTGGATCACTCCATATTTTTTTCAGAATTAAAAAATGCATAAAAGTATTTTTAAACAATTAAAACAATTCAAATAAAGTGAAAATTTATAAAAAATATCAAAACACAATAAAACTGTAAAAAAATAAAAATCAAAAAGAGAAAATCAAAAATATTTTTCATAATTTGTTCAAATTTTTTGGACTAAAACTAAATTTTCTATGATTTTTTGAAGTATAAAACAATTAAATATAAAAATCAGAAATAAAAAATAAAGTCAAAAATATGTGAACCATTGGATGAGAGTCAAAACACGTTAGTAATCAAATCCAAGGGATCTGGCACGCTGTGCATATCATGGTCATTAGTGAATAAATCACTGAATTAAATGTAAAATCAGATTTTCAGAAAAAACAAGTGGCAAACCATCATTGGTTGGAAGATGACATGTTAGTCATCTTTAACCTCCAGCCAACTGAATTACAGGTCTCTCAAACTGTAAAATCAGAAGCTCAGACCTATGCCATTCGCTTCGTCTCTTCAAGACGAAGACAACCACACCTTCGCGACAAATTTATATAAACTGTAGCTCAAGCAATTTGGAAGAAATGTTTTGAAAAGGGATTTGAAATTTCATGGTCAAAACGTGTTTCTAGATAAAAGCAAGTGTTGCGACTAGAACCAGGGCAATGAGAGCTTCACAATGATATCAAAGTTTTAAAGAATTGATGAAGAAATCTACCTATTGAAGTTGAGTTGTCGAGCTCTGAAACTGGACTTCTATGGATCAATATAGGGCACGATTCTGGAGGGTAATTGTATGGTTAGCTTCAAGGAAGATCAAGGAAGGTGAATTGATGGAAAAATGGATTGAAAAAGGCTTGAACACTGATTTCGAAGTTGCAGAAAAGTGAGTTATGGAATGAGTTTGGTAGGGTAATTTTGGTTGTTCAAGCTTGAGGAAATGAATGAGGGATGACCCTCTATTTATAGGGAATCAAATGGAATGTTCAAGCGTGTGAAATGATGAAGTTTGGAGGGAAATCGTGTGAAGTTGCAAATAAGAAAAGTGTGACTTCTATTTTGATAAAAACTCATCAAAAACACGCTTTTTTCTATGGTAATCACTTCTAGAAGTTCACTAAACATGTTTAGAAGCAAAAACATGCAGAAAAAAAGTGTTTAGAAGCTAAATCAAGGATTTCAAATTCTGACTTTTGAAGAAACTTCAGTTTCAAGTTACCAAGTTCAAATTAATGGCATTCTTAGCTCAAGGGGTCTTAGGGCATGATTATTGAAGCTTTAGAAAGATGAGATTACAAGATTTGCAATGGGAAAAGAATGGAATCAAATTGATGTTTGAGCTGAAAGTTGCAATGAGTCAAAGTTGGGAAAAAGAAGTAGACTTTCTATACTTAAAAATATTTCAAGTTTTTCTTCAAAAGTGACCCATAATGTTTTCCAACAAAACATGTCCTTCCACTTGGAATTTGTTCTTGACCAAAAAAGATGACATGATATAGATCTCTTTGAATGACATTTTGAGACTTGAACCATTCACAATATCCAAAAATTGTGAGAGTTATGAATTGTTGAAGTTGGCAAAAAATCATGAAATGACCTATAATATTTTATATCCTTAAGGCATATTCCATCCATTTTCTCACTTTGCACATAAAAGAAGGAATAAAGTCCACATCCTCAAGATCATTTTGGAAAAATAGTGGGCTAAAGGTGATACAAATTGACCAAGTTATGATCATTTGAAGTCACACATGGGAAATTGGGGGTTCATCTGGAGGACTTGTAATCTTTCTTCATCATCAAGTTTCTTCCACATGAAAACTCCTTGAAACTTTTGAGGTGATTTGTTGTTAACACTTTGAAGAGAAGGATGTTTTTGGAATCACTCAAAAATACCAAAAGATGAGCAAGATATACTTCTTTGAAGTTCAAAACCCTAGCTCCTAGATCAAGAAAATGCTTTGAGGGACTTTGACAATTTTGAACAACCTTCTTGTACTAACACTTTTTCTTTGTAAATAGAAGTTGTTGAGGATGATAATGAGAACTAATAGCTACCAAAACCACTTCCATATCTTGAGAATTGACAGAAATATGCACTTGTGACCAATGGGAACAAGGCCTTGTCCTACCATGACAACTTCTTCAATCAACCCCTTGTACTTTTGAATAAATTTTGATAACTTTGTAATGTGGTGAGCTAAAATAAACCTTGCATTGCCATTTATTCCAAAATAACTTCAATGGTGAGGTTTGAACTTCTCAAGCTTTGTTGACTAGGGCATGGAAATAAACTCATGAACCCATGTATCAACTTGCTAAGCCACATTGCCTTTACCTACATTATTAACAAGTAAGACAAACCAACATTACATTTTATTAATTAAAAGGAAAGTCAAAACAAAACATGCATGATCACAAAAGAAAAACAAGTTAAGGTTCTTGGTGATTCCTCAAAGAGAAAAGCTAAAGATAGGGAGCAGAACCAAAAGCCCTAATGTAACCTTGTTGTGAATGAATCAATATGGTATGATGAAGGGATCTTAGGGGCAAAAATTGGGGTACAACAACTTTCCCTTGACATTTTCATGCACCCTCACATCCCTATAAATATAAAGCCAGAGAAATATACACAAGACACACAGGATACATATGCCCAAAAGTTACACGCATACTACCTCAAACACGTATAGCCTGCCTCAGAGCAAAATCCTAAGTTTCTCTAAAATTTCCAAAGCAAGAAGGCACGAGGAGATTCCCATTTCCAACCATTTCCAGGAAGGATCCAAGTCATCCCAAGCTCAGATCGAAATGCCCCCAATTGGTAAACTTTCTTTTATCATTCAATCTATAATGTAAACTCATTGGATTGCATATTCATGTTATTCTTATTATTTGTGAATGATTTAATATGGTATATGTAAGTTGCAGCATCTAGATGTTAGGATACCAATGCTAGGGGCCTTCGAAATAGATTGCTTTCAAAACTCAAGGTACAGACCGTCATAGATCGAAATAACCCCATATTTGAGCTCAGGGGACGAGTTCGATTGAGATAGGTTTTCGATAGATATTGAAACTAACAAATTTGTAGGATCTAGTGTTGGTTCCATTTATTTCGATTGAACAACTAGATCGAATGGTGAAAAAATGCACGTATTGGAGAGACGACTGTAGTTCGAGTCCCTAATCACGCATTTTCATTTTGATAACATTTTGTTTACAGATCTAATGCGTAAAAACCAAATACACTCATCATGCACCTTTAAATCTCTGCTGCCATGTGTTAACGTAGCCAGATCCAACGCTCTCACGCGCAGACTACAATGTCCCCCAAAATCTCTCCTCACTAGATCCAGCACTGGTGAAATGGGCCTGGATCTAGTTGTGCAATTCATACCCCCCGTCATTGCTGATTGTGTCAGGCGCACCTGCATTTTTCTATTTATTTGCTTTATTGTTTATTTCATTTAATCCTTTTTCATAATAATAAAAAAATCAGAAAAAATCATAAAAATATTAGGATAGCATTTTTTTACCTTTAAAACTAAATAGACTTAGGATTAATTTCATTTCTTTTTATAAACAAATAAAAACAAACAAAAAGGTTTTTATTTCTTAAGATTTCTAGACATTACTTTCAATTTCCTGTGCGTTTATTACTTCGTCACCATTTTTTATTATTGTACCTGCTCATGGGATGTAATAGAAATTAACTAGGACTATTTACCATTTTTATTTATTTTTCCCAAGTTTTGGACATGTAATTAATCCCTGAATCCATGTAATAGCGTAGGATTTACATTTCTGCACTTTTAATTCCTGTACATATATTGACTGTTTAAATGTATGATAATAGGATTGTATGACAAGAACCTAATAATCAAAGTGCTAGCAAACCTAACAAAAGAGATAAATAATTGAATACAACACATTTGCACATATGCGCCTTTAGGGTACACCCACTTTGGTTTCCTTTTGAAAATAAAATAGTCATGTCCCTCGAGAATAGGGACGCTTTAGCAAAAGACCCGTAAATCAAAAGATCATAGTCCCTCGATGACCCTATTTTCCTTTAGGTAAATGATCTAGTCCATAAACGAAATTGCTAAAGCGTCTCTCCATGTTTCCTTTATGACTGTACGTCCCTTCGAATGTCCCTCAAACATCCAACGATAGGGCTACCAACTCACTTATAGTAGGATAGCACTGTCTAAAGGTTAGGAGGAAAAGAATAACTTTTTCGAGTACAAATAGATAGTTGTTAGATGCTTGCTCAAAAACAAAATTTTTGTACTTACACAAAACATTTCAAAACATTTACAAAAACATTCATTTTGTCAACACTATTGAGGACTGATACAAGAGTTATCATAAAGCGAATCGCTGAACTAAGGCATTTTTCAAATACTTTTCAAAGCACAAAGCACAAAGTATTTCAAAATGAGCTAAGCATCTAAGATCCCGTAGAAAACTACAGATGGAAAGGGTGATAACACCTTCCCTTTCCATAATATACCCCCTTACTCAGAAAATTCTCGAAAAGGTCATTTTCTGTTCTTTTCACCCTTTCCTTAATTTGGATAAAAGAAAAGTCGGTGGCGTCTCTTGCTTACCACAACATTTGCGAACACAAATGAAAAACCAGTACAACAGTCGGTTCTGCCACCGTATCACACCGCCCTTTCGGGTTTTTGGCCTACTGAGACGCTTTTTTTTCCTAAGACGCCCTTTCGGGTTTTCGTCTTAGCCAGCTATTCTTTTATCTATCTATGCGAAGTATTTCTTGACTGCAACAACATTCAAAGGACGTGGGAACTCCTTGCATCCATTGTTTCAAGAATCAATGCACTTCCAGAGAAGGCTTTCTTAGCAACACATGGGCCTTCAAAATTGGGAGCCCAGTTGCCCCTAGAATCAGCATTAAAAGACATGATCTTCCTGATCACAAGGTTTCCTTCTCTGAATTCACGAGGTTTGACCTTTTTATCAAAAGCTTTCTTCATTCTCTTCTGGTATAACTAACCATGGCATAAAGCCGTCATTCTTTTCTCTTCAATCAAATTCAACTGGTCAAACCTGCTATGAACCCATTCAGCCTCTGACAACTTAGTTTCCATTATCACGTATAAAGAGGGAATATCAACCTCAATGAGGAGTACTGCTTCCATGCCATACACAAGAGAGGACGGGGTTGCCCCAATTGAAGTGCGGACAAATGTCCGATACCCATACAAAGAAAAAGGGAGCATCTTATGCCAATCTTTGTAAGTAACAACCATTTTCTGGATGATTTTCTTGATGTTCTTATTAGAAGCTTCAATGGCCCCATTCATCTTTGGCCTGTAAGGAGATGAATTATAGTGAACAATCTTAAATTCTTCACAAAGTTCCGTCATTATCTTGTTATTCAAATTTGAGCCGTTGTCGGTGATAATCCTGCTTGGCACACCATACCGACATATTAGATTATTCTTGATAAAGCGCACTACCACCTTCTTAGTGACATTAGAATATGAAGCTTCTTCCACCCATTAGGTGAAGTAGTCAATTGCCACTAAGATGAAACAATGTCCATTCGTCACATTTGGTTCAATCATTCCAATCATGTCAATACCCCACATAGAGAAAGGCCATGGCGAAGAAATAACATTGAGAAGTGTCGGAGACACATGAATTTTGTCAGCATAAATCTGGCATTTATGGCACTTATTTGCAAATTTGTAACTGTCAGATTCCATTGTCATCCAATAATAACCTGCCCTAAGCATCTTCTTTGCCATCGAATGTCCATTGGCATGAGTACTAAAGGAACCTTCATGGACCTCATGCATCAACATGTATGCTTCATGTCTATCTACGCATCTAAGTAAGACAATGTCATAATTTCTTTTGTATAACACATATTTATTGAGGAAAAAGCTGCCTGCCAACCTTCTCAATGTCTTTCTATCTTTAGTTGACGCACCAGTCGAGTATTCCTGAGTCTGAAGAAAATGCTTGATTTCATAATACCAAGGTTTTTCATATGCTACTCCCTCTACTGAAAACACATGATCCGGTCTATCCAAACGTTGCACTATGATATGAGGCACATCATTCCAAGTATTCACTTGATACATAGAAGCCATAGTTTCTAAGGCATCCGCCATCTGATTTTCATCTATAGGAATATGATGGAATTTAACTTTGTTAAAGAAGGGTAATAATCTTCTAGTATAGTCTTTTTAAGGGATCAAGCCAGGGTGACGAGTATCCCATTCTCCTTTAATCTGATTTACTACTAAAGATGAATCGCCATACACATCTAGAACTTTGATTCTGAGATTAATGGCCTCTTCAAGACCCATGATACAAGCCTCATACTCTGCCATATTATTAGTATAATCGAAGGTCAACCTTGCAGTAAAAGGAATGTGTGATCTATGAGGAGTAATAATTACAATACCAATTCCTTTCCCATAAGCATTCACGACTCCATCAAATAGCATACCCCACTGGGATTCAGGATCAGGACCTTCCCCAGGCAAAGGTTCATCACAATCTTTTGCTTTCAGAAACATAACATCCTCATTAGGGAAATCATACTTAACAGATTGGTAATCATCTACCGATTGGTGAGTAAGATAATCCAACAACACACTGCTTTTTATAGCCTTTTGAGTTCTATATTCAATATCATATTCAGACAATAACATCTGCCAACGAGAAATTCTCTCAGTAAGAGCAGGCTTTTCAAAAATATACTTAATTGGATCCATTTTGGAAATCAACCAAGTAGTATGATTCAACATATATTGCTGCAATTGCTTTGTCGCCCAGGCTAGAGCACAACATGTCTTTTACATCATAGAATACCGCGACTCACAGTCAGTAAACTTCTTGCTGAGATAATAAATGGCATATTCTTTCTTTCCTGTATCATCTTGTTGTCCCAAAATACAGCCCATAGAACTATCTAACACTGTCAGATACATGATCAACAGTCTTCCTTCAACAGGAGGGAGCAAGATAGGAGGTTCAATCAGATACTCTTTAATACTTTAAGATGCCCTTTGGAAATCATCTGTCCACACACAAATTTGATCTTTCTTTAACAACTTAAAGATTGGTTCACATGTTATAGTCATATAGGAAATGAATTTGGAAATGTAATTCAGACGTCCAAGGAAGCCTCTAACTTGCTTTTCAGTTCTTGGCGTAGACATTTCTTAAATTGATTTGACTTTATCAGGGTCAACTTCAATTCCTTTTTTGATGACACTGAAACCTAGCAATTTCCCTGATTGGACACCGGAGGTGCATTTATTTAGATTCAAGCGGAGACGATACTTCCTTAAACCCTGAAACAACTTTAATAAATCATCGACATGCCCTTCTTCGGTCAGTGATTTGGAAATCATATCATCAACATATAACTCAATTTCCTTGTGCATCAGATCATGGAATAGGGTTGTCATACCCCTCTGGCACGTTGCACGAATGTTCTTCAACCCGAAGGGCATCACTCTGTAACAAAATATTCCCTAGGGTGTGATAAACGCTATTTTTTCCATGTCCTCAAGAGCCATTATAATTTGATTATATCCGGAAAATTCGTCCATGAACGAGAATACTTTGAATTTTGTTGTACTATCAACCAACATATCAATATGTGGCAATGGAAAATCATCTTTTGGACTAGCTTTATTTTGTTCTCTGTAATTAACGCACATGCGTACTTTTCCATCTTTCTTTGGTACATCGACAATATTTTCAATACTTTGAGGATAAACTAATGTCACAAGAAAACCGATATTAATTTGCTTTAAAACTTCTTCTTTAATCTTTACTACCATATCATGGTTTGTTCTTAGTAATTTTTGCTTAACTGGCAGGCACTATGGCTTTAACAACAAATGATGCTCCACAATATTAGTTTCCAAACTAGGCATATCTTGATATGACCAAGCAAAGATGTCCACATACTCTTTCAACAATTCAGTCAATCTGCTCTTCACAATAGGATGCAACAATGCTCCAATCTTAACTTCCTTTGGCTCTTCCTCTGAACCCAAATTGATTATCTCCAACGCCTCTTTATACGGCTGAATGGCACTTTCTTCACGCTCGAGAAACTGTGAAACCTCTTCTGGTATCTCATCATATTCTTCTTCTTCAGCCACATACACAGGATACTCAAACTTGGGAGAGGGTGCAGGGTCATTGTATTCAACGAGTTTTTTAATTAATCTGTACATATGATTTATGATTGCTTTTAGAAACTGACACATATATCAAGTGATCTGCAAATTTATTTTCAGTTTTTATTTATTCCAAAAGGGTTTTTTCTGTTTACCATTTTTCCAAGAAAAAGCAGAAAATAAAAACACAATTTTAGAATCAAAGACAACTTTTATTTATGATTTTAATGAGCAAAGAAAACAGATAAGCCCATACAATGTTAACCTTTACCTTGGGCAGAGTGATAGCTTTTTGAAAAGATTAACAAAAACAAATTACTTTGAGACATGGATGTAAGAAGGAACATCAATAGTGACCCAGTTCTGGACTCTGACTCCAGGCATCACATAATTCGACATCTCATGCTCTTCTTTATCCTCCACAATGGTATTGATCCCAGAAACAGTTGGATAAAGGTATCCTCCTCCGTGGAAAATATCCTGATACTTTCCTAAAGCAATATTTGGCTTCAAGTTCTCACCTTTACCATTCTTCGTAGGAAATCCTAAACCAGCCCTGTTCTTGTTCATTGACGGGTCAATAATATGCCCTCATACTTTACTAGGGCCATTACGCACAACCTACTGAGCATCTTTGAATGAAGCCATAAAATTCTCATTCTCTCTTATGTTATCAATGAACAAAGCTTGGAACTGAGTTCCAACAACTGTTTCATCCGCTTCCACAACACTAAAAGAGGATAAATGAGATATTAACAATGCTTTCTCTCCATTTATAATAACCACTTTTCCTTCACACACGAACTTAAGCTTTTGGTGTAGAGTTGAGGTGACATCCTCTGCCTCATATATCCATGGCCGTCTTAGTAAGAAGCTATATGCGAGCACAATATACATAACTTGAAAAGTAATCTGGAACAAGTGCAGGCTTGTGTGAATAGGCAGATCTACTTCCCCAATAACAGACTTCCTTGATTAATCAAAAGCCTTTACAATAATGCCACTTGGGCGCATGGGAGCTCCTTGATACTTCAGCTTCATCAGCGTGCTCCTTGGTATAACATTTAAAGCGGACCCATTATCAATCAACACATTTAACAATGAATCGTTCTTACCGTTCATGGAAATGTAGAGAGCCAGATTGTGATTTCTTCCTTCATTAAGAAATTCGTCATTACAAAAGCTTAGGTTATTACAAGATGTAATATTACCTACCACATTGTTGAATTGGTCTAACGACATATAAATTTCCACAAAGGCTTGATCCAACACTCTCATTAGAGATTCTCAATGAGCAGAAAAATTCATTAGTAAGGCCATAAATGATATCTTTGAAGGAGTCAGCAATAATTGATCTACAATTTCGTAGTCGCTCATTTTGATAATCTTCAATATATCATCCACTTCCTTCTCTAGAGTAGCACCACTGGACTACCCTACTGGTTTCCTAGTTTCAACACTTTCGACAACCTTGTTATCGGCACTAACATTTTCTCGAATAATAGGAGAGAACACACGACCACTGCGGGTCACTCTACTAGCCTCAACAATATTCTCGACATTAGACAAAGGTTGGATGGGAACTTCCACACCATCCTCTAAAATTGCATCATTGTACTTGTACGGTACAACTTTGTCTGATTTGTAAGGAATAAGAACCGGAAAGCAAATCACTACTGGAGTAACAATTGGCTTGTTACAGTATTTAATCTCGACAGGGGTGGAACTATTAAAACAAGGCACAATTATGTTCACCCCTTCTTCAGAATGTTTGGTCATCACATAATCATTACTGGAGAACATATCTTCATCTGAGAAAAAGAATTCATCTACAAAAGCATATTCATAATCCAAATCAATCTCAACCAAGCAATCTTTAATCACATTAACCTCATGATAATCATCTCTTTAGCCTGAAACCTTGATAGTACCATTATCCAATAACAACTGAATACCTCTTTCACAAACGAACAACCTCGAGAATCTCTGCAACAAACCTGGCAAGATCCATAGTGGTGTTCTACCTGACCCTCCATGTGACAGAAGGTAGCGTGCAATTGCACCAAGTCATCATTCATATGGTTCAAATCAAAGATCCTGAACTCTCCAGGACACCCAAATACCATCTTCACTTCTTCCTCGTATTCTTCCCTAGGTCTGATTATATGGTTGAGGCCTTCATTCATCATTTCCTGCAAATCAGCCTTTATCTTATCACACCCTTGTATATCAGTACTACAGATACCACAACTAGCATGGTCATGCATATAGTAACTGAAATCGCAGAGGTCAGTGTGTATCTTTACCAAGTTCCCTCTGACCAAGTTGATATCATAAATCTGGAAGTCCCCTGGACAACCAGTAACCATGTTTACAAGATTTGTTCCTCCATGCTTTGGAAAAGGATCATCTTTTACGTTAGGGATAACATCCTTAAAGGACAAAAGGCTAGATCTTACCATTTTTTGTACCTCAGATTTCAGAGGATAACAATTTTCCATATTGTGTGCTGGTGCTCCCTGATGAAAAGCATATGTTTGATCTGCCTTATAATACCAAGGAAAAGGTGATGGTATAGCAGGGGGTGGCCTGGTCTGGACCAACTTTTTCTGAATCAATGTTGGGAGTAATTTTGCATAACTCAAGGAGATATAGTCAAAATCCTCTCTCCTATGATTCCACCCTTGATTTTCTTTAGGGTTGGTCTTTGATAAGCGACTGTGGTTGGAGTTGTATTAACAACTGGAGTTACCGAAGAAACCTGTTGATGGTGCTGATGATTTGTTCTAGGAGGATTAAAACTTCTCTCTTGAATAACAGCGTTTGTCTCTCCTTCTTTCTTTTTAGCAAACCCGTATGATGGTTTCTTTGCACTGTTGGAATTTTCATTTCTTTGCAAGCGACCTTCTCTTACAGCTTCTTCCAAATGAAAGCCCATTCCCACCATCTCGGTGAAATCACTCTGCGAACTTGCCACCATTCTTTCATAATATAAAGCACCTAGAGTCTTCAAAATAATCTTTGTCATCTTTTTTTCTTCCATTGGAGGAATCACCTGGGCGGCTACTTCATGCCATCTTTGTGCATATTCCTTAAATGACTCCTTGTCCTTCTTGACCATGTCCCTGAGTTGATGGAGGAATAGGGTGATAAAATTCATCATTAGCAAATGGTACATCATTCACCGAAGGAGGTGTAGCATAGTGAATCTCATTTCTAGAAACAGGAATAACATGCACCACAGGAGGTGCAGAAGCAGTAACAACCTAAGCAAGTGGAGCAACCTGAGTATCATGATTATAACCTTCTGGCATAAAGTTTTATGGAATTCCCCACGGATAACCCTGAGGCATACGATTTTGAACAACAGTGGCTGGTGCAGCAAAAATAAGAACTATTGGAGCTTCAGAAGTAACCGTTGTCTGTTGAGGCTGAGCAAGTGGTGGCTGATTCTGAGCAACCCCCAACGATTCCATCAAAGCAGTGAGATTTGAAGAAGTGAAAAACACAAGAAGGGGGGTTGAATTGTAAAAACTGGAAATCAATTGAAATCAACACGATATTTTTATCCTGGTTCGTTTGATCTCAAACTACTCCAGTCCACCCGTCAAGGTGATTTCGCCTCTCTCCAACGAGGTCTTAATCCCCTATATTCAACTGAATATTACAATCTGCTTTAGCAACTTCTAGAGCCTTCTTGAGTCAAACCACAAACCGGTTTCTCAAGGAAATACTTTCTTATAAAGAATTGAAATCTAGGTGTGTGAATGTTTTCTACAAAAACAGTTTATCACAACTGTGATACTACACAATTTAAGCTTATGAGACTAGAGTGCTAAAAATAATTGAGTAAAGAATTGAGAGCTTTTAGCAAACTGAGCGTGAGGAAGATGATGAATAGCTTTTGGGCGTGTAGAGTGTTGTAGAGCATTAGCCAATTCAATATTCATTGACTTGTTTATATAGCATTGGAAATAGTGTACGTTGGAGTAATAATTCTGTTTCAATGCCAATAACATTCTTTCCTTATTAAGCAAATCTTGTCTGGAATGATGCCGTTGGTAATAAATCATCTTGAATGCACAGTACCGTTGCCACTTAAGCGTGTTCTGGCTTTGGCTCATTCTGACGCTGCTTAGATGCTGATGAACTATTGTTGTCTTTATCAGAGTTCAGATGGTTAAGCGCAGATCTGTTCATCAAGCTTCAGCATAAGCGCAAGTTGATCTTATGATTCTGGTATATGATATACCATCTTCTGATGCTGATGTTGATATCCAACTTTCTGATGCTGATGAGGATGTTCTCATGCTGATACCCATCAGAGATTCTGTAAAACAGAATGTAATTCTTAGATAGCATATGTGTCTTATATGAATCATATAATTAATGTCTCTTAGCATTTTGTTATCATCAAAACTTAAACTTAGGGTAGTAGATTCAAACTTTGTTCTAACAATCTCCCCCTTTTTGATGATGACAAAAACTAGATATTTTTTAATTGAAAATAAGCGTGAAAAGTATCAGAGATAACTAAATAATAAGTTGTATCAGAATTAATTAGGAAGTTATCAAAGATAAGGGATAAAGAGATATCAGAGTTTAGATCGGAGATACTCCCCCTGAATTTATTAGTTCCCTTTTTAATTCCAAGAGTTCTTCAGGATCAGATCTTTATTGACTTTCTTTGAACATCAGAATATCAGAGCTTCAGATCAGAATATCAGAGCTTCGAGCTTCAGTGTATCAGAGGTGATTAACTTCTTGTACATGTAGACTTATGCAAAAACAGAAAACATTCAAGTATATCAGAGTGTTAGAATGTTTGAGACTTTTTGTCTCAGTAATCCGTTATTGAAAAATATCATTCTTGTTCTCCCCCTTTTTGTCAGCAATCAAAAAGTGTAAGTAATAAAAGCTAAAACGATCAGAGCAGAAAAAACTTGTTATATTAAATTCAGAGTCAGACAAACAGTACAGATGATATGCAAAGAAAACATTGAAAATATCATGAATGAAAAACTAAGGTTGGGGAGGAAAGTGTGTGAACAAAGTCTCCAGCATTGCCTTAATCTGATCAGCAGTTTCATTCTGCTTGTGCACCATGCTGACTACTGTATCTATCTTGCTGTCTTGCACATCCATCCTTTCCTTCATCTTCTGATCATTTTCATCCATTCTTTGCTGCAGACAAATATCATTCAGCCTCAGCTCTTCCAGAGTCTGCCTATCCAAGGCAGCTTGAGAAACGTCAGAAGCAGGAAGCTTCTGAGAGCTTTCTGCAACATCTTCAGCTTGTCTAACCTCTTCAGCTTGAGTGGTCTGACCTTCTGCTGGCTGCACTTTTGAAGCTGGACGCTTCTCAGACCATGGCTCACTATCCAGAAGGAGCACTTCTTCCTTCAGCAGCTGACTTCTAACTTCCTTCAGCAGCTTGCTGAAGCTCTGTTGTGCTTGCTCATAATTGATGTCTTGCAACTTGAGGGCTTCAGCGCGTACCCATATTCTGAGTCGTGTCCAGAGTTGGTCTGAGGCAGCAGGATCAATCATTCCAGGACAAACTTGCTTTAGAGAAGTAATCCACTGCTGCAAGCCTGTTTCAAAATTCACAATGCCAGAGCCAACATCTAACTGTTTTGGTTTAGGAATGGCTATTTTGTTTTTAAGGTCATCAAGACGGTCAAGGATTGTTAAATCGATGAAGGTATTGCTGTGGTCTTCTGTAGTTTGTTTGGGAGATGGAGTGGGAGAATCAGAAATGATTATTGGACTGTTTGGAGTATTTGGAGGGGTAGTTTCTGGTGAGGATGGCAGCTGGGGTATGTTTATAGTTGTACCACATGGCAGCTGAATTGCCAAGGGTTGTAGCTCAGAGGATTGAGGAGAATGAGGTTCAGGTGATGGAGTTTCAGAATGATGAAACTCAAGTTGTGGAGATGATGGTTGAGGTGAAAGTGGATGAAGTTCTGGTTGTGGAGAGGGAAGAGGAATTGCTGGTTGTGGAGAAGGAGGTGGAATTTCTGGTTGTTGTGGAATTTGTGGTTCTTCTGGTATGGGTGAGAGAGTATGTTCTGGTTGAGGAGAGTGGGAAATCTCTGGTTGAGTGTTTGGATTTTCTGAGAGTTGAGCGGAAACACGTTATTCAATTTCAGATAGAACTTTGTCAAGTTCTGATTCTGTTGATGTTGTGGGTTTTGGATTTTGGGATTTGGTGCGGGATCTCCTGAGAGTCAGTGACTCAGAAGGGTCATCTTCTGGTTCGGTTTCATCAATATTTGGTATGGGGATTGGAAGTTCATGTGAAGTTGGGGTTGGAATTGATGTTGGAATAGCAGATGAATTTAAAACAGTAGCAGCAGATAGATTACCTCTTTTCTTAGGGGTCTGCTGGGATGGTCCTTCTGAAGTGGCCTTTCTTTTCTTCGTCTTCTTCACAGTAACTTCTGGATGTTGTTGGTGCAGATCTTTAATATTAAGTTTGGGATCTGTACCATCATCCTTGCAAGTGTCCAAGTATCTGAGAACAACTACTGGTTTTGATTCAATCTCAGAAAATAGTGGAAAGTCGTCCAGAGGAACTCTTCTGCTGGTGATGTCAGCAAGAGGAGTAACGCTGGGCTCCTTTATGATATTCTCTATCAGTTTCATTTTCTTCAGATTCTTGGCGTTTAGAGGCTTGCCAACAGTAGGTTTAATAGAACTTAATTCCTGAGCTTCTGTAAGGTGTTCTATCAGCCTATTCTAGGTCAGAATATCTGATATTAACCTGCCAAAGGGTATCCAATCCCTTTTTTTCCTTTCTTCTTCCCTTGTCTCCTTGACGCTGGTTCTGAGGTGATTAAACAGAAGACGAGCCAAGTTGATCTTTACCTTCTGATTAATAAAATAGATCAGAAACTGCTGATCTATATATATATAATCAGGAGAGCTTGTTGGCTTCCTGTGATTAAAGCACCCCAGAATAATCTTCGCCCATATTCTGTGCTGATCCTTTAAGTCTCTGATTTTGCTGCTGGGAACCCCATGGGTGAAAATCTGCCTTGCAATGACAGCAACGTCAGAGCATCTTTCCGCCATGTCGATACAACGGATACCACCACCACTGTATCCAATCAATCTTGCAATGTGATCCTCAGTGATCACAATCTTCTTTCCCATTATGTAGGAGGCAACTTGATGTGTTGATGACTACGCATGAATCCAGATCTCATTGACCAATACTGGGAATGTTGGTCCCACCAACCTATCAAAATATCTCTCCCATCCCTGTGCCCTAACTTCTTCTGTCAAATCGAATCCATTATCTTTCAGACTGGAGAAATCAATAATGAGTTCAGACAGCACTTCCAAATTCTTCACTGGTGTAAGGAGTGTTTTGAAGGGAACTTGGTATTGTTCAGATGAAGCCTCCTTCTGAGAACCTGCAGAAACATTGCTGGAGGTTGCCATGTTCACACTTAGGGTTTTCTGAGAAAACTTGAAAAATGGGTTTCTTTTGAGAGAGATGAACACACAAGGAAAATGCAGAAAATATTTGTATGATTGTAAGAAACGGTAAAAGATTAATGAATGATGTTAATGTGCTTAAATAGATTTCAAAATATGTTGAAAGCGTAAACGGTTTCAAGAAAGAGAAATAATTCATGATTACATTTTAAAGCATGATTACATGCATTTAATGCTTGCTGATTTTGGGGGATTTGAGAAAGATACTTGAAACGGTTACCAGACATGTGTCTCAATGCACCCAATATGCGTTTTGCCTTCTCAGAAGCATGCACGGGTTCTGCTTCAGAGATTTGCTGATGATTGGATGACACTTGTTTGATTTAGTGATCGGCACGTCTATCCTTGAGCTAAAATGCTCAGATCTTTAAGAATAGAATCTGATACAATCTGCATGTTCTATCTTTCTGAAAAGAGATTGATCAGAAGTTCACAATAAACAGAAAACACATTCTGAAGGATAATATATAGAATTAAAACATTTTCACTCTGGGCAGATTTTCATGCTGAGATGTTTCAGAATGAAATTGAACCTATCTTCAGAAAGAGGTTTAGTGAAGATATTAGCCCATTGATGGTCTGTATAAATAAATTTTAAGTTCAAAATTCCTTTTTGAATATAGTCCCTAATGAAGTGATGTTTTATTTCTATATTCTTAGCCCTAGAATGTAAAATGGGATTCTTACTTAAACAAATAGCAGAAGTATTGTCACAGAGTATAGGGATGTTACTCTCAAAAATCTGGAAGTCTTCAAGCTGACTTTTCATCCAGAGCATTTGTGTGCTACATCCTGTTGCTGCTATGTACTCAGCTTCTGTTGTTGATAGCGCAATTGTGGATTGCCTTTTGCTAGACCAAGAGATCAGATTTTCTCCCAGAAACTGGAAGCTTCCTGAAGTACTTTTACGCTCTACTCTGTCTCCAGCGAAGTCAGCATCGCAGTAGCCTACTAAGCTGTAATCACTAGATTTTCTATAAAATAAACCCAGATTAGTAGTACCTTTCAGATACTTGAAAATTCGCTTAACAGCTGTTAAGTGAGATTCTCTAGGATCTGATTGGAATCTAGCACAAATACATATGCTGAATAGGATATCAGGTCTTGAAGCTGTTAGATAAAGGAGAGAACCAATCATACCTCTGTCGACCTTCTGTTCTACCTTTTTGCTTACCTCTTCTCTTTCAAGAATGCACGTGGGATGCATTGGAATCTTTGATGGCTTACATTCTGAGAGGTCAAATTTCTTCAGAAGATCTCTGACATATTTGCTCTGATGAATGTAAGTTCCCTCTGGAGTTTGATTGATCTGAATTCCTAGAAAGAATTTCAGTTCTCCCATGAGGCTCATCTCAAATTCTGCCTGCATTCACTTAGCAAATTTTCTTCCAAGAGAAGGATTAGTAGATCCAAAAATAATATCATCAACATAAATTTGACAGACTAAGATGTCATTCTTAACTGACTTACAGAATAAGGTAGTGTCCACCTTCCCTCTGGTGAATTCATTTTCTAACAGGAAGTTACTTAGTATTTCATACCAAGCTCTGGGAGCTTGTTTCAGACCATATAGTGACTTCTTTAATTTGAAAACATGTTCTGGATGTTTTGTACTTTCAAAACCAGGGGGTTGGTGCACATAAACCTCTTCTTCTATATAACCATTTAAGAATGCACTCTTGACATCCATATGATACAGAGTGATGCCTCTATTAACAGCAAATGAAATTAAAAGTCTGATAGATTCTAACCTGGCGACTGGAGCAAAGGTTTCTGTATAGTCTATTCCCTCTTGCTGACTATAACCTTGTGCTACCAGTCGTGCTTTGTTTCTGATGACTTCACCTTGTTCATTTAGCTTGTTTCTGAACACCCATCTTGTTCCAATGACGTTGAATCCTTTTGGTCTGGGAACAAGGTCCCATACGTCATTTCTGGTGAATTGATTCAGCTCTTCTTGCATTGCTAGAATCCAGTCGTTGTCCAGAAGTGCTTCATCAATAGAAGAAGGTTCAATCAGAGACACAAGTCCCATGAGGGT
The DNA here is from genome assembly GCA_948472305.1 of Vicia faba. NCBI lineage: Eukaryota > Viridiplantae > Streptophyta > Magnoliopsida > Fabales > Fabaceae > Vicia > Vicia faba. The sequence goes on along the minus strand of OX451741.1, from coordinate 1,423,094,076 downwards.
TTCTTCAGAATTTCTGAAGCTGGCTCTTGTTCTGATTGGATCTTCCTTTCTTCCTAAGATAATTTCTTCTGGGTGATCCAAGCTGCTTCTGGGTAGTCTCTTCTGAGGTTGATCAGCAACTGTTGTAGGATTGCTAGCAGTGCTCCTTTCAGATGTTGAAGGAGTGTCTTTGTTGAGAGCGTCTGATGACTTGTCTTCAGAACCTATAAATTCAATTTCCATACCTGCAAAGACTTCATTCTGCTTTGACTTTTCAGAGTCAAGCTTATCATCAAAACGAACACTGACTGATTCTTCCACAATCTGTGTTTCTGTATTGTATACTCTGTACCCTCTTGAGCGTTCAGAGTATCCTAACATAATACACTTCTGTGCTTTAGAGTCAAACTTGTTCAAATAATTTTTTGTATTTAACATAAAACAAGTACATCCAAATGGATGAAAATATGAAATGTTGGGCTTTCTGTTCTTCCACAATTCATATGGAGTCTTTTCCAGAATAGGTCTTATTGAGATTCTATTCTGAATGTAGCATGCTGTGTTTATTGCCTCTTCCCAGAAGATCTTAGCAACGTTTGTCTCATTGATCATGGTTCTGGCCATTTCTTGCAATGTTCTGTTCTTTCGTTCTACAACTCCATTTTGTTGGGGAGTTCTAGGACAAGAGAAATCATGCAGAATGCCTCTGTCATTAAAGAATGACTCAAAATCTTTGTTTTCAAACTCTCCACCCTGATCACTTCTGACTTTAACTATTCTAAGATCCTTTTCATTCTGAACTTGATTACAAAAGGTAACAAACACAGAGTGTGACTCGTCCTTGTGTCTTAAGAACTTTACCCATGTCCATCTGCTATAGTCATCTACGATTACTAACCCATACTTCTTGCCACTGACTGAAGCAGTTTTAACTGGTCCAAATAAGTCAATGTGCAGAAGTTCTAATGGCTTAGAGGTAGAAACAACATTTTTAGATTTGAAAGAAGGTTTTGCAAACTTTCCTTTCTGACATGCTTCACATAGAGCATCTGAATTGAACTTCAAATTAGGAAGTCCTCTGACCAGATTGAGTTTGTTAATCTGAGATATTCTTGTCATACTAACATGCCCCAATCTTCTGTTCCAGATCCACTGCTCGTTGTTAACAAACAGAAGACACTTTACATTCTGACTTTTCAGTTCAGAAAGTTTGATTTATAGATGTTGTTTTTCCTCTTTCCATTAAACAGGATAGTCCCATCTTTCTGACTAACAGCTTTACATGATTTTTGATTGAAGATTATATCATAACGGTTATCACTTAATTGACTTATGGATAACAGATTATGCATTAATCCATCTACTAGCAGAACATTATTTATAGAGGGAAGATTTCCATTACCTACAGTTCTAGAGCCAATTATCTTTCCCCTCTGATTGCCTCCAAAGCCAATGTGGCCTCCAGGCTTAAGTTCCAGGCTTTGGAACATATACCTTCTTCCCGTCATGTGTCGCGAGCAGCCAGAGTCCAGGTACCATGACTGGTGTTTCTGATTTACTGCTAAAGATATCTGCAACATGTATTATTTTATCCTTAGGTACCCAGATTTTCTTGGGTCCTGATTTGTTAGATTTACCAAAACTCTGGTTGAATTTTGGTTTCATAGAATACTTACTGCTAGTGTATTTAATATCATGTGTGTGGCCATACACAAAATGTGAGTTCAGAGGAGTGTGTTTAATGGTTAAATCCATGACATTCTTTGGTGTATGAACCTTACCTTGGTATCCTATTCCCTTCCTGCCGTTTCTGCTAACTCCATAGATCATTGAAGCCATTTTGCTTCTATCTATGCTTTTAGCAAGGAACTTCTGGAAACTGTGATCATACTCCTTGATGATCTCATCAGTGCTGCTGGGAGTTTCAGAAATTGGTTCCTTCTGAGAGTTTTGTAAAACATTTTCTAATTTTGAAATTTTATTTCTCAGCTCAGAATTTTCCAATTTAAGACTCTCAGTCTTATATGAGTCAGATTCAAGATTCCTTTTCAGGTTTCTGAATTTAACTCTAATCTGCTGGTACCTTTCCAGAATTTCATTAAGGCTTTCAGCAAGTTCAACCTTAGTAAAATTAATTGCAAAGTCAGGAAATACCTCTTCAGTATCTGATTCAGAAGCTTCACTATCTTCTGAAATGTTGGCCATGAGAGCTATGTTTGCTCTCTCATCATCTGATTCTGAGTCAGCTTCAGACGAGTCAGAGTCATCCCATGTAGCCATGAGACTTTTCTTCTTTTCTCTTCCAAACTTCTTTTTGGGCTTTTCCCTCTGAAGCTTTGGGCAGTCACTCTTGTAGTGTCCTTGCTCATTGCACTCATAGCAGATGATGCCCTTGGTGTTTGGATTTCTGCTTCCTGAGGAGCCTTCAGATCTTCTGTATCCAGAGGAAGAATTTTTCCTTCTGTATCTGGAAGAAGGCTCGTTCTGATCAGATCTTCTGGGATTCCTGAACTTCCTTTGCCTCTGCTTCCACAGTTGGTTCACTCTTCTGGAGAGGAGAGAAAGTTCGTCTTTTTCTGATGAGGATCCATCAGATGTTTCTTCAACTGCCTGCAAAACTCTAGACTCAGATTTTTTGTTAGATTTTAATGCTAAAGGCTTACCTTGCTTCTGAGGTTCATCAGCTTCTAGCTCTATCTCATGACTTCTGAGGGAGCTGATAAGTTCCTCCAGAGAAATTTTGTCGAGATCTTTTGCTAGCTTCAGAGCTGTAACCATTGGCCTCCACTGCTTTGGTATGCTTCTGATGATCTTCTTGACGTGATCAGTAGTAGAGTATCCTTTGTCCAGAACCTTGAGACCAACCACCAGAATTTGGAATCTTGAGAACATTGTTTCAATGGATTCACTTTCTTCCATTTTGAATGCCTCATACTTCTGAATGAGTGCCAGAGCTTTAGTTTCTTTGACCTGAATGTTGCCTTCATGCGTCATTCTGAGTGAGTCATACATGTTCTTTGTTGTGTCTCTCTTAGAGATCTTTTCATATTCAGCATAGGAGATGGCGCTGAGAAGGATGGTTCTGGCCTTGTGGTGATTTTTTAAGTTACGCTTTTGTTGATCAGACATTGCTTTCCTGTCAATCTTCTGACCGCCTGCATTCACTGGGTGCGTGTATCCATCTGTCACCATGTCCCACAGATCATCATCATGTGCCAGAAAGAAGCTTTCAATTCTGTCTTTCCAGTAATCAAAATTTTCTCCATCAAAGACTGGAGGTTTGACGCTGAATCTGTCTCTGTCTTCATTGTTGTCATTGCTGGTGTGTTGATAAGTTCCTGCCATTGTGTTTTTCTGACGCTGGATCTTGTACTGACACGGTTAAGTGTTTTAGCTTAGAACCAGGCGCTCTGATGCCAATTGAAGAAGTGAAAAACACAAGAAGGGGGGTTGAATTGTAAAAACTGGAAATCAATTGCAATCAACACGATATTTTTATCCTGGTTTGTTTGATCTCAAACTACTTCAGTCCACCCGTCAAGGTGATTTCTCCTCTCTCCAACGAGGTCTTAATCCACTATATTCAACTGAATATTACAATCTGCTTTAGCAACTGCTAGAGCCTTCTTGAGTCAAACCACAAACCGGTTTCTCAAGGAAATACTTTCTTACAAAGAATTGAAATCTAGGTGTGTGAATGTTTTCTACAAAAACAGTTTATCACAACTATAATACTACACAATTTAAGCTTATGAGACTAGAGTGCTAAAAATAATTGAGTAAAGAATTGAGAGCTTTTAGAAAACTGAGCGTGAGGAAGATGATGAATAGCTTTTGGGCGTGTAGAGTGTTGTAGAGCATTAGCCAATTCAATCTTCATTGACTTGTTTATATAGCATTGGAAATAGTGTACGTTGGAGTAATAATTTTGTTTCAATGCCAATAACATTCTTGCCTTATTAAGCAGATCTTGTCTGGAATGATGCCGTTGGTAATAAATCATCTTGAATGCACAGTACCGTTGCCACTTAAGCGTGTTCTGGCTTTGGATCATTCTGACGCTGCTTAGATGCTGATGAACTGTTGTTGTCTTTATTAGAGTTCACATGGTTAAGCGCAGATCTGTTCATCAAGCTTCAGCATAAGCGCAAGTTGATCTTCTGATTCTGGTATCTGATATACCATCTTCTGATGCTGATGTTGATATCCAACTTTCTGATGCTGATGAGGATGTTCTCATGCTGATACCCATCAGAGTTTCTGTAAAACAGAATTTAATTCTTAGATAGCATATGTGTCTTATATGAATCATACAATTAATGTCTCTTAGCATTTTGTTATCATCAAAACTTAAACTTAGGGTAGTAGATTCAAACTTTGTTCTAACAAGATTGTCCATACTAGCCTTCAGAGCAGAAAATTCTTTGTGTAGCTCGCGATTCTCTTGTTCTAGATTATCCATCTTCCTTCTGAAATTAGCCCGAGTATCGTACTGATGAGACAACTTGCTATTGAAGTAAAGAAACTCAATAAGACACCTGGATATGAAAAAAATGCAAGAAATATGTATAATATGATGCATGATTTGCAATGCACATGATTTATTTTATCATTTCAAGGAACTCAAAGATTTATAGACAATTTGCAAATATTAAAGTACCGCACATTTAAAATACTGAAAATATAATAACTTCAAAACAAATTACAACTTTTGGTACAAGTTTCAATAATCCCAAGTACAAGATAAGATAAAAAAATCTAAGATCCTAAGAAAGCAAAGATGATGAAGATCACTCCACACACTGGCGCTTCCCTGTGAGTCTTGCAATCTAAGCCTTCAGCCGCTTGTTCTCTTCGGCGTACCTGTTGGCGACCTCTTTCCAATCACCAAAGTCATGAAGTGAACAACTAGGTCCTGACTGAGCCATAGAGGAAAATAAATCCTCTTGCCTCTATATCATCTCTATAGCATGACTCTCTAGAATCTCAATTAGATCATCTTTCTCCTTAAAGTCTGCTCGATAGGACACTTCTAAAGTCTGTCACTTATTCTTCCAAGCCTCCTTTTCCTGCTGCATCCTGACTAGGGCAAGCTGAAGCCCTTCCACATCATCTAATAGGGGTAGAGTGGTCTTCATAAACATATCGGGCATGGGTGCTTCATGGGAATACGTCATCTTCAACTGGATGGCTCTTGCTTGTACCCACTGAAGATAAGGCTCGAAAGAAATAACCCCTATAGGCCCCAAGTCCTTCCTACCCTTCCTGTGAATATGACGGCAAGCCTTTGAAATATCATCTTTAGCTTCCTTATGAACTTATCCCTATTTAATGAAGAATCCACTTAGATGAATACTATTTGGCTTATCCCTCATCGGATATCCAAGATGTCGTCGTGCAAGAACGAGGTTGTAGTTAATTCCTCCCTTTGTACTAAGAAGAGGTACATTGGGGAAACTACGATAACTATCAACAATATCTACATCACGGTAAGCCTGATGATACCAAACAATATCTGAATGAGTGAGGTCCAAAATCTTCAGAGCCCAACGAGGTTCCTTCTTGACATCCCAAAAAGCATTAGAAAGAGGCAAGTAAGAAATAAACCACTGATACAACAAAGGCGTGCAGCAAATGATCATCCCTCCATGGTAAGAATCCCGAAGATGAATAAAGTAATAAGCATCACCCAATAATGCAAGAACTAGATTCCCTATCATAAAGATCCTAAAGGTATTGATATCCACAAACATGTTGACATTGGGAAATAAGAACAATCCATAAACAAGTAGGGCAAAGATGGCCTTAAAACAAACGTACTCTTTATCCTAGAAAAGTAGTGAGCTTTATCCAATAATAATTATGCAGGAAATCCTATAATCTCTCCTTTGGTAGTCATGTGGGCCTCAACCTTAGACTTTCCCAAATGGATCAAAGCAACAATCTCATGAGATTTTGGCTCCCCCTCCAAACCAGTAAAAGGAACATGATCGGTAATAGGTAAACTCAGTAGATAAGAATACTTTTCCAATGTAGGCATCAACTGATAATCAGGGAAAGTAAATCATCGATACATCAGATCATAGAACTGGACCAAAGTAGAGAGAATATCCTCCTTCATCCTGAGCTTCGTAAGAGAAATGATAGACCCATACTTCCTCCTAAAATCTGTAGAACTCTCAATCTCGGGAATCATACTCATCAACTCTTCTATATTGGGATTTTTGAAACTGTACTTCCCGGTCTTTCTTCTTCCAGAATCCATAGTAAAAAAGTACCTGAGATATTCACAAAGAGTCAACTTTTAAGTCCCTTGAAATAGAATGTTTTTTTAGAAGATGTTCATGGGTGCATGAATGCATGATGCAAAAATCACACACAAGATCACAAACATAGGGTTCATAGGTTCAATGTCACAAGCATGAGATCGAAGGTACTACCCATAAGGTATGGTGTAAAAGTTTATCACCTGCCGAACAAGGTTCTAGAGGTTCCCAGAGTCTACATCCTTCTTTCAGATATTACCAACTGCCTGATTGACTCGGTAATTAGCAATATTCTTAAGAAAAACTCATCCAAGCGTAGTATCGCGTGACAACCATTTCCGGATTAATCCGTCATAGCTTCCTCACTACACCTAAAAGGCCAAGATGGGTTAAAGGTTCTAAGGTCCTCAGTTTCAATAGGCTCTCTGGTCGAAAGCAGTACGTCTTCTCGATTACTAGGTAAACGACACTACAGTCAAAGGGGCCTCCATTGAGTGGGGGATCTCATGTCTCCTATTTTAGGATTACTCCCTTCAAAGTTAACATGACTATACCTCCCATCCTATCTTAAGTTTGCCCAAGTCCGGGTATAGGACTTATGGGAAATCACCAAGCACCCTGAAAACCAGGAAAATCCACCCAAACATATATACAAAATATAACATATAAACAACAATAACACATACACAGATAAACAAAGATAGGCTCAACCCACTTAGGGATGGACCAACAATAGGTCGATCTGTCCCTAGTGAAGTTGCCATTTTTCGGTAGCGGTGGAAATGTTGAGACAAAGCCATTGGATTGACTTGACTCGTACAAATCAAAATAAAAATCGCCACCGCGCTTTATTGTTTCCAAAGGAATGGGAAAAGAGCGAATAACCCAAAAGATGAGGAGAGAATCTAAGTTCGGAGGTTGGCTATGCAAAGGGAAGATATTAGCACTCTAAACATCTACGGTACTCCGCATGCACCTCTTTGTAAATCTGTGTATTTTGGATATAAAAGTTGTATATAAAAATAGATTATGGGGATGAGAAGAGAAATGTTTTTTACAATTTTTGCACCCTCCGCGATTGCGAATTGTTATACCCTAAAATTTGCCCTCTCACTTATCAAATATTTCCCCACAAGGTCTCTTAAACTCAAGACTGCATTAGGGTTTGATCAGCTCAAGACACCTCCTCATACACTGGTGACCAAAATTAGGGTTTGAGATTGTACAAGGATTTTTGGACTATCAATGTTTCATATGGCTTTCAAGTATCATTATGGACCCCTAAGATTACTCATGACAAGTTTCAAGCCTTGAATCACATTTTTGACCAGTCAATTGGACAATTGACCTAAAAATCAGCTGTATTGGGGAAAAGGTCAATCATGGCCAATTTACAGTCAAACTTCATAATTTTTTATCCACATCAACATTTTAGACTCATATGTATCATTTGATCAAGTTTGGACCATAATTCCTCAAGAAATTTGATCAAATCATCAAAAGGGCAAAATGGTCAGAATTAGGGTTTTGATTGGGAAAGGGCAATTTCTGATTTTTAATCTAGCAAATGACCAATTGGTTTGAAGCATGATTCCAAGGGATCAATTTCATCATCATGACCTAATTACATGGTTCAAAACATTGCAAATCCATTGGATTGACAGATGAAATTTGCAGTCAACTGATGAAAAGTCAACTGTATACTGAAAAGTCAAACTTTGACTTTTTGGTCAAAATCAAATGGGAAGGATCACAATTCATCAAAACATGTAAAAATGTGAAACTTGTTCATCAAGAAATCAAAGATTGAAGATTACCTACTGTGAAACCAGATATTCACTGCTCGAGAAAACTTGTTGCGCTCTGGAATGGGCTGCTCGCCGGCTAAGACAGTATATGCTGACTCATACTACCTTGCTTATATCTAAGATGGATCCGCTAAAATACATATTCGAGAAGCCTACTCTGTCTGGGAGGATAGCGAGATGGCAGATGATCCTAACGGAGTACGACATACAATATACTACCCAAAAAGCTATAAAAGACAGTGTATTGGCTGATCACCTTGTTCATCAAGCTCTAGAAGACTATCAGTATATGAAGTTTGAATTCCCGGATGAAGACATCATGACATTATACAACTGTGAAGAGATCAGGCCATATGACGGACCTGAACAAGGATCCCGATGGACCCTGTTCTTTGATGGAGCATCCAATGCACTTGGTAATGGCATCGGCGCTGTACTAATATCTCCAGAAGGGTGTCATGCTCCCTTTACTGCTAAACATTTCTTCAATTGTACAAACAACATGGCGGAATACGAAGCGTGCATCTTTGGTCTCAGAACTGCCATAGACTTGGGAATCAAATCCTTAGACGTGTTTGGAGATTCAGCTTTGGTCATCAGTCAGATCAAAGGGGAATGGGACACTAAGCACCCAAACCTTATCCCTTACAAAGAACATGTTTTGACATTGCTACCACATTTTGAGAAGATTACCTTCGAGCATTTCCTGCGAGAAGAAAATCAGCTAGCAGACGCTCTAGCCATAATGTCATCTATGTTTAAACTTAATTGGGATAACGAGGCTCCCCAGATCACCATTGAACGAATGGATGAACCAGCACATTGTCACGAGATTAATACTGAAGAAGTAGTGGACCAGCCTTGGTTTCACAAAGTCAAAAGGTATCTCGAGGCTCAAGAATATCCAAAAGGAGCTTCAATCAATAATAAAAAGTTCTTAAGGAGATTCTCTGCTAAGTTCTTCCTTAGTAATGGCATCGTGTGCAAACGCAATCATGACTCCATTTTGCTTCAGTGCATGGATAAGGTTGAAGCTGAAAAGATCATGGCTGAATTACATGAAGGTACTTTTGGCACCCACTCCAGTGGGCATACGATGGCGAAGAAAATCCTACAGGAAGGCTATTATTTGTCTACCATGGAAGCAGATTGCTATCAACATTCTCGAACCTGTCATAAATGCCAAATTTATGCTGACAAGGTGCACGTACCATCGGTTCCTCTGAATGTCTTGATAGCTCCTTGGCCCTTTGCTATGTGGGGGATTGATATGATTGGAGAGATCAAGCCGACAACCTCCAATGGACACCGCTTCATCCTAGTGGCCATTGACTATTTTACCAAGTGGGTTGAAGAAGCTTCCTTCGCTTCCGTTACCAAGAATGTTGTTTCCCACTTCATCAAGCAAAACCTCATTTGTCGGTATGGTATCCCAGAAAGGATCATAACTGACAATGGTACAAATATTAACAACACTATGATCACTGCCTTGTGCGAGCAATTCAAGATTCAGCATCACAATTCTTCTCCCTATCAGCCAAAGATGAATGGTATTGTCGAAGCTGCAAATAAAAACATTAAGAAGATCATACAGAAAATGATAGTCACATACAAAGACTGGCATGAGATGCTACCATTCGCTCTCCACGGTTATCGTACCATGGCTCGCACATCAACCGAGGCAACACCTTATTCTTTGGTTTACGGCATGGAGGCTGTCTTGCATATTGAGGTTCAGATCCCCTCTCTGAGAATTATGAAGGATGCAGGATTGAATGAAAATGAGTGAATCAGACTCGACTTGATCAACTGAACTTAATTGATGAAAAGAGACTTACTGTTGATTGCCATGGTCAGATGTATCAAAAACGGATGATCAAGGCTTTCAATAAGAAAGTCAGGCACCAAGTATATCAAGTTGGGGATTTAGTGATCAAACGTATCATCTTGCCACAAAGTGATCCCATAGGCAAATGGACTCCTACCTATGAAGGAACATTTTTAATCAAAAACATATTCTTCGGTGGGGAAATGATCTTGACCACCATGGATGGCGACGACCTGCCACACCCTACGAACGCGGACATAGTCAAAAGATACTACGCATAAGAGACCCGCTAGGTTGACACACCTAGGAAAAACAAGGGGCATCTCGGCGAACCAAAAGGTTCGGGCAAAAATTAGGGATAAAATAAAAAAAAATTTGTACACCCGGCAAGTTGAAAACCTGAAAGGGAGACTTGGGCAAAAAAGGGTTTCCCGGTGGACTGAAAGCCCGAAAGGGCGGTCTAGGAAAAAGTTAGGGAATTAAAGCGTATGACCATGTCCCGTCGAATCACTTGATGGACAACCTTCGACTTCCACTAACAAACTCATAGTTTCTGATCAATTCAATCATCTCTGGACAAGGAAAATAGACAAGATACACGGAGATGCGAAGACTATAGCAGAATGGGAACCCCATGGGATTATTACACGTAGCTATCCTTCTTTGTATAAATTTTTCTTGTTTTACGACAACATTCTCTTACTAGAATGTTTGTCCCCTCTGTACAAAATATTTATTCAAAGTCAATACAAAGATACCCCCTTGAAAGTGAAAAAACTATTTGTCTTTTTCTTTACGCTTGTGTTTTGTTTACAAAAAACGTCCAATGATTCATTGATGAACATATGCATTTGAACATAATTACTGTGTACAAATAAAACAAATGCGAGAGATAATTATTTATCGGTTGAAAGAAAAGGAAAATGTCTCTAGGCTATTCCATAAGTAATCCCCTACAGTACATCATTTAAATCCCCAGCGGAACAAAACTTCAAGTTTTTAATCCCCAGTAGAAATCGTCAAATTTCTCGGGATTCCCCAAGCAGATCTTACAAGAAGTACATGAAACTACCCTCACAACAGAATTTACTTCTCTCAACAAGAGTTCATCAATACTTCAACTTCAAGACATGAAATTCAACATGTCCTCAACAACATTCAGGGATTTATTTTCCTCAATCAAACAACAATACAACAAATCAAGCACACATGCGTATACATTGCATCCATATATCATAAACATTGATAAAGAAAATACATTGCATCATACATTTCATGCAACATAACTTTGTGTTTCAGCTGACATTTTACCCTTTTCAGGATAAGATTAAAAGCTACCATTAACAATATGCAATCACAATACGATTCAGATACGCTCCAAACACGGATGTCATTCTGATACTCATTCATATTCAACTCTCCTGATACAGTACAGATACGCTCCAGACGCGGATGCCATTCTGATACTCATTCTGATTCAACTTTCAGATATAATATGGATACGCTCCAGACACAGATCCCATTCTGATACTCATTCAGATTCAACTTTCAGATACAGTACGGATACGCTTCAGACACGGATGCCATTCTAATACTCATTCAGATTCAACTTTCAGATACAGTACGGATACGCTCCAGACACGGATGCCATTCTGATACTCATTTAGATTCAACTTTCAGATACAGTACAAATACGCTCCAGACACGGATGCCATATGGCTATAAATGTATAAGGGTTTGAGATTGTATAAGGATTTTTGGACTATAAATGTTTCATATGGCTTTCAAGTATCACTATGGTCCCCTAAGATTACTCATGACAAGTTTCAAGCCTTGAATCACATTTTTTATCAGTCAATTGGACAGTTGACCTAAAAATTAGCTGTATTGGGGAAAAGGTCAACCATGGCCAATTTATAGTCAAACTTCATAATTTTTTATCCACATCAACATTTTAGACTCATATGTATCATTTGATCAAGTTTGAACCACAATTCCTCAAGAAATTTGATCAAATCATCAAAAGGGCAAAATGGTCAGAATTAGGGTTTTGACTGGGAAAGGGCAATTTATGATTTTTAACCTAGAAAATGATCAATTGGTTTGAAGCATGATTACAAGGGCTAAATTTCATCATCATGACCTAATGACATGTTTCAAAACATTGCAAATCCATTGAATTGACAGATGAAATTTGCAGTCAACTGACCAAAAGTCAATTGTATACTGAAAAGTCAAACTTTGACTTTTTGGTCAAAATCAAATGCCAAGGATCACAATTCATCAAAACATGTCAAAATGTGAAACTTGTTCATCAAGAAATCAAAGATTGAATATTTTGTTTGAAAATTGAAATTTTCTTAACTTAGAAATTTTTCTAAGTATAGAAAATTTCTTATTTTTTCTCAACTTTAAGCCAAATTTCCACCATGATGCAATATGATTCAAAGAAAGTTCCCAACATGAAAGTTGTAGATCTCCATGAAACCTACAACTTTTCTTCACACATTTTTCCCTAAAGATGCTTGGATCTCAAGATATAATTTTGTGAATACATGCTCATGAACTAAAATAACTTAGTTAAATTTTGCCCTAATTTAGGCAGGTTTTTGACCTAACTTCATGGAAATTTTCACCTAGTTCCAAGAGGAATCATGAAATTAATTTCAAAGATGAGTTATAGAGCACATTGCAATATTTTCAAAATGTCCAAGAACTCCTTGAGATCATTTTTGAGTAGGGAGAATCAAAGAGATGAAGTTGGCAACTTCTCACTTTGATTTTAAGCCATTTCATGAAGAACAAAATTCAAGTCTGAACCTATGTTTCCTAATCCCTGCTTTACAGGTCTCAAACTTGTTTCTCACTTTATAATTTAATGCTTACGCAGATGATAAAGCCTTAATCCAAGCACAAGAATTTTTGTCCAAACTTTAATTCCATAAATGGCACAAAGTTGCCATTGCCATTTTAGAAAAGTATAACTTTTGCAACTTTTCACTCCTTGAGCCTTGCATCTGTTTTTCTGCACACACAAGTCCTATAAACTAAAAATCAAGTTGTCTAGAATTTGTACCAACTCCAACCAGGCATGTACAAGCATGTAGAGAGTGGTCTCTTCACTTTTCTTAAAATGCAAGCAATAGAGTAAAAAGCCTATAACTCAAAAATCTGTTGAGGAGCTGACTTGAAACCTTTTCTATACTTATACACAAACAGATTGCAACCTTAGGGACGATTTCTCAAGGCCATAAAATCTCTAATACTCCCTATCACCAAAAACCTGTCATAACTTGCAGTTTGAGACCAAGCATAGAAATCCAGAAATCTACTCGTGCGTTTCAAGTTCTAATCAGTCAAACACTTAAACTACCTCACATTTAAGTGTTCCAAACCATCACCCCTTCACTGTGACTCCTCCTTCTCCATCTGCCATTTTTGTTTTTCAAGCTTGCAGGTTGACTTGGATAGGGAGATTCAGGCACTTTCAAGACAAGGTAAAGATTGGAACATACTTAGGGAGGTTCAGGAAGACTAAAGGAATCTTCAGGTTTTTATAAAACTCACTCAAACTTCATTCATGATCTCAGCTGAAAGAGGTAAGAACTCCAACTTCTATCTCTTCATACAAACATCTATTGGTAACGATTTATGAAGATAAAATGTAGATATCCTTGTGCTAAAACCAACCATGTTCATAGATTTCATTTATATTCATTATGTATAGAGAATTTTAGAGTTCAAATTTCTGTAAAAATTAGGTTTAAAATTAGGGCCATTGAAATTAGTTTTGATCATTGACTATTAGTTTACATGAGTTACATGGTTGAAATCGTGGGAAAGAGTACTATCATTTTCATGTTGGAAGTTTCCATTTTAATGGAGAAATAAGAAAAATACATAGGTTCTAGCTAGCTTGAGGAAGAAGATGAAGTACAGGGCAAAGAGGCATTATGTGTAATGTATTTTTTGTTTCATATGAACTAACGGATGTACAGCAACCCCAGTGGCAAGGTAGCGCGCTGAAAATGCATAGGTCATGGGTTCGAACCTTGGCGCTACCTTTTGCATTTTTCTCATTATTCAGCTTCATTTTTTGACATTTTTGGCAGCGTGGGCTCAACAACTGGTCTTCTTTCTTTTTTTTCTAACACTTACCTCTCTTTTCCTTACAGCACCCCTGGCCTAATATTTTTATTTATTATTTTTATTTTCATTTTTATTTTATTAAATATATTTTCTTTAACATAAAAAAATCATAAAAAAATATAAAATATGATAAATGTTGCATTTTGATTTATTTTATTTTATTTTCACATAAAAAATATTTTTTTATTAAATTATATATTGACTATTTTTCTTAAATAAACTTGTAAAATAAAATAGACTTAGATATATTTTTATTCCTTTTTCTTCATACTTGTAAATATATTTTCCTAACATATAAAAAGACTAAATATTTTCATAAATATTATTTATTATTTTAAGACAAAAAAAATACACAAAAAATAATACTTAAAGAACTTTATTTTCTTTTAAATTAGAAATTAGGGTCAACCTTTTTTTTTCCAAGAAATAATTTCCGTTTCTTAAATTATTAGGATTAGGTTAAAACTCTTTTGCATATGAAAAACAAAGCAAATTTCTTTTTCTTGCATATACATAACATTGCATATTTAAATTATATTGTATATTGTTTATTCAAATACTTGTACAAATTCGATTTGGTTGTAATAGATTAAATTAGGTTTACATTTTTGCAAATCCCCATTCATAAGTTGTATACCCCCCCCCCTCCCATAAAATGTTGTAATAGCGTAGTAATCTTTAAAATTACGCAATTTATCGCTTTTATATACCATGCTAGTAATTAGGGTTTGTATGGCAAAATCAAAACAAATCAAATAGAAAACCCTAAATCCAAGACAAAATCAAGCATGAAAATAACACACTTGCACACAAGCATCCTTAGGGTTTCTCCACTTGGTTGCCTTATACAAAAATGGCCATATTACGCATGTGAAGTATCTTGGCAAAACAAACAAGTATAAGATCATAGTCCCTCGATGACGCTATTCAAAGTTGCCTTACAAAATGATCTTGGTCCCTCAAAAAAATGCTAAGATACTTTACAACATTGCTAATCATGGTTATACGATGACCCGCGCCCGTCCCGTTTACATCCAGAGATAGGGTTGCTTACCAAATCAATGGTAAGACAACAATATCAAAGGAAAAGAAAATGAACAAGAAAGACATTTGAGTAGGTAGATTACTTCTAGTTACTTGCTCCATTTCAAACAACCATCCTTGCTATTTTCAAAAACAAACACACACACATTTCTAAACATCTTATAAACATTGAAAACATTTTAAAAAAAAAAGACAAACATCTTTGTATACATTCTTACGAACGAGAATCATTACAAAAATTTCCTAAACAATGGCCTCTTTTACAAAATACTTTCAAAAACCACACAAAGCACATTTTCAAAGAAAAGCAAGTGATCTAGCAAGTAACTAAGAGCCCATGGAAAACCATGGATGAAAAGGGTGCTAATACCTTCCCTTTTCATAATCTACCTCCCTAACTCAAGAAATAATCTCAAAGGTCTTTCCTGTGCTTTTTCACCTTTCCTTTTGGATAAAAGAAAAGTCGGTGGCGACTCTTGCTAACCGCAACATTTGCGATAAAACGCAAAACCCTCAAGTCAGTTCTCCCACCATATCACACGAACCTTTAGTGCTTACGTACCACCTTCCGTGCAATAGGGGATCAGGGTACACGTAGTCCACCTTTAAAAATTTTAAAACACAAGTATGTTGGTTATTTTTAAGAGACGAGACATCGTCGTCTTATCCGAGTAGAAAACATACTTACTACCCACGATTATGAGAAAGGAGAATTTGCGTCATCTCAAAGTGGAGGATATGGCTTGGATTTTAAAATCAACAAGAGCCTCACTCAACACCCAAGTGGAAAACATCTCACTTCACTACATGTCGTAGAAGTATAGTAGTTCGCATCACTATAAGGATTGACAAGAGTCTAATCTTTTGAGAAAATTTTTAAGTAAAAATTCAAAGTGGAAAAATGGTTTGAATGACATTAGTTGACTTTTAGTCTTCTCACAAAAAATGTCAAAGTATTATTAAATTGATAAAGGTTTGATTAAGAAAATGTGTTTTTAAAACGCATGGACCTAAGTCCAAGTTTATTACGAAAGCGATTCAAGTTTAAAAACAAGAAGAGTTTTCAAAAGGAGGGAGAAGAATTTTGAAATTAAAGAATATGGGATGAGATGAAGGGACTATCCTAAAGTATAAGATAAAAGCCAGGGAAAAGAACTGTCTAACCAACAAGAAGCCAACACTTGACACAATGAGTAAATGTAGAATTCCCATCCTTTGGATTTGAAACCAAACAAGCAAAGACAGTAAACCTCTTAAGAAAACCAAGCTTCAATTGCATTAAGTCTTCACAAAAATTGGGCAGAGTAACAACTGTATACAGATGAATTCCTGATCACAGACAAAGCATGTAATCACAATAACCTGTACACAAAGCAAATAAATAAACATCCCAATGTCTTTGGGTAAACCCCAAGAGCTCCAGACAAAATAATAGTTGAGTTCACAAGGTCTCAAGGTAGGTCAAGGTCTCTAATCGTAAGTCCAAGAAGATCATTACTCCATAATGCCAAGTGTGATATAGTGGCAGAACCGACTGTTAATATTGGTTTGCGTTTTGCGTTTTTATTCACAAAATTTCGTGGTAAGAAAGAGTCGCCACCGACTTTTATTTCATCCAATCATGGAAAAGGAAAAAGAACAGAAAAAACCTTTTTTCGAGATATTCTGAGTACGGGGGTAGATTATAGAAAAGGAAGGTGTTAGCACCCTTTCTATCCATGGTTTTCCATGGGCTCTTAGGTACTTGCTCATTTTTCAAATTGCTTGTTTGTGTTTGTTTTGAAAACATTTTGGTTCTTGATAACCCTTGTATCAGTCCTCAAGGGTGTGACGAAGTTTGTTTTGAAAATTTGTTTTGAAAGGTGTTTGTGTGAAAAGTTTTTACTGAGCAAGTACTTAAGATTCTACCTACTCGAAAAAAGATTATTCGTTCTCGTTTCCCTTAGACAACGCTATCCAACTATTAAGGAGTAGGTAGCACCGTCGTTGGAGTTGTAAGGGACATTCGAAAGGGATAAATATAATGACTAAAACAATAGTTAGAAAACCTTAGTAGTAACCCTAGAGTCTTAAGATCTTTTCGAGGCAATGTTTCCGAGGCAACATTTCTGAGGCAACATTTCTGAGGCAACATTCGAATGGGACATTTGATCTTTTAGATATGAGGGCGACCATTAAAATCTCCTATGCTTAATGACTGTTTACCAAAGGAAACCGGAGTGAGGCAAACCCTAGGAGTGAACATGTGCATGTGAAATTTTTCCAGTTATTTATTCTTTGCACATTAGGTGATCTACCGTTTTAAATTTCAAGCATTCTTTTCATACAATCCTATTAGCCATGCATCTAGATAGTTAAAGATTGCGGGAATTTAAAGTGCGAAAAATAAAACCTATCTATTACAAGGCTTTGGGGAGGGGGATTAATTACATATCCAAAAGTGGGGGAAAACTATAAATAAAAACCCTAGTTTTAACTATTACAAACCAATAAGAAGTTACATAATTGTGGACAAATAATTAACAAGCGCGCGGCAAATTAAATGCGAGGACGATTGAAATAACCTAAAACCCTAATTGAGAGAAAAAGTGTTTTTTGTGGATTTTTATTTGAGAAAACATTTAAATTACAAATCAATTAAACCTAATTTCTATTTTTTTAAATTATGAAAAAAATTAAATTAATGTAATTTTTAATTTAATTAATTAATTAAAGAAATAGATATTTATGAGAAAAATGATTTTTGATGTATTTTTAAAGAAAATTAATTAAATTATGTACAACTAAAATCCTAATTCTAATTAATTTTAATTATAAAAAGATTAAATTGCCCTAAGTTAATTAAACTAACTAATTTTAAAAAATAAAAATATTATTAAAAAAAAGAATTTTGTGATTTGTTAATAAAAAATAAGTTTGTGTTAATTAAAAGAAAAAGAAAATAATTAAAGAAAAATAAACAAAGAAATTAAAGAAAAAAAAGAATAGAAAAATAATAAAATGGGCCTGTTGTTGAATTGCTGAAGGGGGTGTGAAGCTGAAATTCCAAGCCCAATAATGCTGAGCCCAGTCAACCACGCTGGATCTTATGGAGCTGGCCTTCATGAGGTCCATCATGAGGATGCAATCTAGAGACATTGGATCTAGGCAGCGTGCCATCCAATGGTGATGAGGCGTAGGTCCATGGTATGCTTGTTTGATGAGAAACACCAGATCTGCCTGAAATAAATAGGAAAATAACAAAACGCACACGCCTAGGATCGAACCCAGGACGTGTGCATCAAAGGCGCACCTCTCAACCATCTGTGTTGCTTGTTCTTTTGTTAACATAGATAAATGAAATATAATATAATATAAAAGCACATGATGCCTAGAAAAATGCGTGTGAATTCAAATGGAACAGTGGGATGGTGACAAGTCTTTGTCTTCTTCCCTGTTCGTCGTCTTAGGTTATTGACCTATACCTACAGACGTTTGCTGTAACTACAGCCCTGCAAAAATCAAAAGTTCATATCAAGCATGATAAATCAATTCCATCTATACCAATCAAATCGTCTTGGCCGCACGAGCATCATGGTATCATTTTCTTGGCTTAATTATTTCTGTATCAAGAAACCCCAAAAACTTCTCACGAACCCTAACAATGGCAAGTGTGGATCCCTGCACTATTAATATAATTAAAGGATATAGAAAGTTTGCAAACACGATTATGAACAAGAATATATGAATAGAATTAATTTATAATGCGTAAAACATAGTAAACGATTTTGAGAATTTTAGGTAAACTGTGATGTGTCTAGGCGATGGTTCTTGATGTTTTGAAGGCTGCAAATGATGTTGTTGGCTTCTGGAGATGGCCAGGAAGTGATTAGGGTCTTTGAATGGCCTAGAATCGTCCTCTAGGGAAGAAATCAAATGCACACTTTTTATCTAATTTTTGAGTTTTTTTTCTTGCTCCCCACCACTGCAAAACCTCTCCTCTTGATCTGCAATTGTTATGCACTTATAGTAGACTGAATTAGGTCAATAAAATTGGCATGAGTCTTGAGAAATAATGGAAATTGGATTTGATTTTCTGTTGTATGATATATTTCTAAAACAAGCTTCAATCCAATCTTTTTCAATCCAAATCCACTTTGCACGAATTGGATGGCATGTTAGTTGTACATGGACTCAAAATGTGCATAAAAAATCAAGGATTTGATTTTATTTCATTATTTTACTATTTTATATTGATTTGTTTTGATTTAAATGAAATAAAATCAAAATAAATAATAAAAATAATATAATAATAGGTGGAAAAGCTCAGGGGTCGTGGGTCCTATTAGAAACATGTTTCATACAAGAAAACATGGGCCCCTTTGGAAAAAATGCAAATTTGATCAATGTTGACTTTTGACAATTTTCCAAAAATTGCCAACTTTGAAAATGCATATCTCTCTCAATTTTGATCCTAGGAGGGTGATCTTGGACTTTTTAGAAAGCTTAGGATGTCCCCTAACAAACCCTTTTGGTTTCATTTCAATTGGGTCTTCCAAGTTAATGTAATAAGCTTTGACCCAAAATGTGTTTTTGTTGACGTTTCAAAAGGACCTATAATGTAGAAATTCATATCTTTTGATGAGTAAATATTTTGACCTTGTGGGATGCATATTAATTTTAGGGAATTGCATACTCTTAAAAATGAGCCTTGGATGGAAAATTTCAGATAAAGTATGAAGAAGTTATGCTTGGTCAAAGTTTGGTTGACTTTTCCTAAGAAACCCTAATTTAGCAACTTTTGGACTTTGATGAATTTGGAGCATTCCTTGGGGAATCATGATCAACCCTTGATAAAATGATGAAATTCATTTAAAAATGTTGATGTTGACCAAAAATCTTGAAGTTTTACTGTATGTGGGTCACAGTTGACTTTTGACCTAGTATAATGGATTCTCAAGCCTCTGAGCAGTTGACTGAGCAAACTTCTTGTGCAAGGCATGGAGCTTGATATATAGGGTCTTGAGAACATATTAAGACCATGGAGAGCATATGACGCCTTTGTGGTTCATCCATCTTGATGAAAATAGAAACCCTAATTTGAGGTATACTGCCTTAGGAGAGAGTTTGTCTGGTTAACTCTTGGGCAATCTTGAGCAAATTGAGGATATCAATGGACATGTATTGAGTAAAATGAGAGGGAAAATTTTGGGGTACAACAACTGCCCCTGTTCAATCTTCTTAAACTTGAGGATGTATATTGGCTCTTCCGCCTTTCGTGATCTGAAGGTGGAAGATGATTGAACACTAGATTGCCCAGAAATTTGCACTCGCATGAAGTGAGACTGATTGGTGATATCGGGAGTGGGCTTACAGATGCCATTTGGAGGTTGATAATAGAAGATTGTCGGAGATTGGCTTAAAGATGCCATCCTGGATGCGACGAAGAATTTTCGGAGATGGGCTTAGAGATGTCGTCTAGAGGATGTCAATTCCTTGAGATATTCCTTCGATGAGAGTTCCTGTTACTATTGTTGAAGAAGAATCTGCTGAGGAACGTTGGTATATGTCTTGGGAGAAATAGAATTTTAGGAGCTCCAGTTGTCTGTTACTCTATTGGCGAAATGACTCTGTCTTGAGGAAGCGGAAGTGAACTACATATCTGGTCAAGTACAAACTGCACCGCGACTTACTAGGGAAATGTGAAACTAATCGTGATTGATCAGGTCCAAGTTCTATAGTGTTATGGACTGCTGTCTGGAGATAATAGAGAAGGAACCTATATAGTAAGGTTATGAGAAGAAACCTGGATAGTAAGGTTACTTCGATATGAAAGCCTAGATAGTAGGGCTGTGAGAAGGAACGTGGATAGTTGGGTTACTTCAATATGAAAGCCTGGATAGTAGGTCAGTGAGAAGGAACCTGGATAGTAGGGTTACTTCGATATGAAATCCTGGATAGTAGGGCTGTGAGAAGGAACCTGGGTCGTAGGGTTGCTTCGATATGAAATCCTGGATAGTAGGGCTGTGAGAAGGAACCTGGATAGTAGGTTACTTCGATATAAAAGCCTGGATTGTAGGGCTGTGAGAAGGAACCTGGATAGTAGGGTTACTTCGATATGAAAGCCTGGATAGTAGGGCTTGTGGGAAGGAACTTGGGTCATAGGGTTGCTTTGATATGAAATCCTTGATAGTAGGGTTGTGAGAAGGAACCTGGGTCATAGGGTTACTTCGATATGAAAGCCTGGATAGTAGGATTGTGAGAAGGAACCTGGGTCATAGGGTTACTTCGATATGAAATCCTGGATAGTAGGGCTGCGAGAAGGAACCTGGGTCCTAGGGTTACTTCCAGGCGATAGTATAGATTAGTTGACCCGTTTGATTTCGGGAACTGAGTTTCCATTAGTCTTCTGTCGATGTGATCTATATAACTGCTGAATTTGTTAAAGCTAATCCTCTTTTCCTGAAAAGGAATCGGGGTTAGTTATATGTGATGCATGAAATGTAGGGTGAGATGATGTTCTCAAAATAAATGAGATTGTGTTGTATATGATATGTATGCGTATGTCATGATGTATGTTCATGAAATGATATCGGGGTATGCCCGCGTCTTGGGAAAATAAATCCCTGACAGTTGCTAGAGATTTGTAAATATTCTGTCGGGAAGGGATGCTTGAGAATAACTCTGCAGGGACCAACTTAGGGGAATAGATACTCTGTTGGTAGACCTGCTGATCTGGAGGAATAAACTCAGTTGGGGATGTGTAGTGGTAGAAATGTTCAAGACTAAGTCATTGGATTGACTAGACTTTATACAAATCAAAATAAAAATCGCCAACGCGCTTTATTGTTTCCAAAGGAATGGGAAAAGAGCGAATAACCCAAAAAGAGGGGGAAAGATTCAAGGTAAGGGGGTTGGTTATGCAAAGGGAAGGTATTAGCACCCTAAACATCTACGGTACTCTGCAGGAACCTCTTTGTAAAATCTGTATATTTTGGCTATAAAAATGTGTTGTATATAAAATGGATGGTGAAGGTGACAAAAGAAATATTTTTATTATTTTTGCACCCGCCGTGGTTGCGAACCTTTAGTGCCTATGTAACACCTTTCGTGTAATAGGGGATCGGGGTACACATAGTTACTCTTTTAAAAATTTGAAACACAAGTGTGTTGGTTGATTTTAAGAGATAAGACATCATCGTCATTGTCCGTGTGGAAAACATACTTACTACCCACAATCATGAGAAAGGAGAATTTGCATCATCTCAAAGTGGAGGATATGAGTTGGATTTTAAAATCAACAATGTCTCACTCAACACCCAAGTGGAAAATATCTCACTTTACTACATATTGTAGATGTATAGTTGTTTGCATCACTACAAGGATTGACAAGAGTCTAATCTTTTAAGAAAAGTTTAAAGATAAAAGCCAAAGTGGAAAAATGGTTTGAAATGAGATTGATTGACTTTTAGTCTTCTCACAATAAAATGTCAAGGTATTATTAAGTTGATTGAAGTTTATTGATGAAAATGTTATGAAAATGCATGGACCTAAGTCCAAGTTTATTATGAAAATGTTTAAAGTTTCAAAACATGAAGGGTTTTCAAAAGGAGGGAGAAGATTTTTGAAATTAAATAAAATGGGAGGAGAAGAAGAGACTATCCTAAAGCATAAGGTAAAAGCTAAGGATAAGATCCATCTAACCAACAAGAAGCCAAAGTTTTACATTATGAGCTAAGATAGAATTCCCATTCTTTGGATTGAAACCAAGCAAGCAAAGATACTAGACCTCTTCAAGTGTATTAAGTCTTCACAAAAATTGGACAGAGTAACGGCTGTATACGAGTGAATTACAGATTACAAACAGAGAATGTAATCACAAAAACCTGCACACAAAAACAAACGAGCAACCTAATGTCTTGAGGTAAACCTCAATAACTCCAGACAAAATAATCAGATAAGATCACAAGGTCTCCAAGATAGGCCAAGGTTTCTAATCCTAAGTCCAATAAATAGTCCCATGCTCTATAATGCCAAGGATAGTAACCAAATAGTCCAAGTACCATTCAGAGTTTTTTAGGGTTTATGTTGATTATTAAGTATCTTAAGAAAAGAAAAGAAAAGCTCAAGTGAGCAAAGTAAAAATGACAAGAAAATAAATGCTCAAATGAGCAAAGATGAAAATGGCATGAAATGTAAATGTTGAAAAATAAATAGTACATAAAGCATAAAAAGAATAAAAGCATAAGATAAAACAAGTCAATAATTAGTGGTTAGTTGGATGACCATATTGAAACTTGCATTTGGAACTCATTAGAGGATTGGTAGAACCAAAGCCTCCACACAACAATTTGCATTTGCTTTTTGTCAAGTATATCGTCCATTTGAAATTCCCACAAGTGCCATTTAATGATCAACGATGTTTAAGTGATCCGCGTTGATCAAAGGTGATATAGATCCATTAGAGGATTGGTAGAACCAAAGCCTCCACACAATGAATCTCAAGGTTATTGGATCAAAGAGATCAAATTAACATACTTGGGCTTGCAATCGTAAGTTTAGGCCACGAATGATCATTTATTTGAATCGGGACAAAATTTAGCGCTATGTTAAGCAATCGTAAGTGGACTTATGTAGAAGTCGCACCTATTTTGAGGCCGGTCAATAGCAATCTACGCACCACTTTTTTGAGACATGATATAGAGATCATGCTCCAACAATATTTAGTGCAATAAGAAGGGGATGAGATGAAGAGGATTACGGCAAAAAGATGAATAAACCACTTTTGAATTAAGAATTTAATCAAATTATTATTAAAATCATTCATCCATTTTGGTGGAGTTGAACTCAACACCCAAGATTTAATGATTTTAATAAAGTCATGATCAAAAAATCAACTCAAGACAGCCAGAAAATAATCACAAAATAATAATATATTTAATATATACATCAAAAGGGTTAAAAAATGTTTAAAAAATAGAAAATAATGAGGAAAATATCAATTATGTTCAAATTAATCAAGAAATGAAAAATAAGGCCATAGAATAATCAGAAATGGATCCAAATATTTTTATAAAAATTTTGGTAATTTTTAAAAGTCAGAAACTATTTTTAAACTATTTAAAATTGCTAAAACAAACATAAAATAGATCAAAAATAGTAAATCTCAACATAAAATTCCAAAAAAATTTCAAAAAGTCAAAAATATGCAAAATAATATTTATGAATTATTTTTGAATTAAAAAATGTCAGAAAGTATTTTTTAAGTAATTAAAAGAAAGCAAATAATACAAAAAATATAAAAAATACCAACTTTTAAAATAAAAATGTGAAAAAATATTCATGAGATCAGAAATAATTCAAAGTAGTTTTGTGAATTTTTTCATAATTTTTGGATAAAAAATAAAAGAGTTATGAATTTTTGAAAATTTAATCAAATAAAATATAAAATCAGAAAATAAAACAAAACCAAAAAGATGTGGACCATCAGATCATAGTCAAAACGCGTTAGTAAGCTAATCCAATGGACCAGACACGCTGTGCTTGATATGGACCTTAATGAAACACACATGTGATCAGAAAAAGGGCAACCAATGAAATTAAAATGCTTGGCACGCTATCATAGGCTGAGACGAGACATGTCATCGTCTTCAACCTCTAGACACCCTGCAATGGGTATTTTGTGAGATCCTTCAAATGGAAAAATTAGGATCCCAGGCTAGCATCATTGAACTCGTCTCTTCAAACGATTCTAACACAACCATCTGTTTACCGTGGGAATTGGTAAACAACCGCTAATCTTCCAAAAGGTTACTTATTTGGTGACTCGCAGGATCGATCAGATTGATCCTAAGACATGGTTGATTTTGGGGTTTTGACTAAGTTTAATAATGGTTAAATGACAAGAAAATAAAGAAGCTTTATGTAAATTGCATAAAGAAGAAAACTTGGTAGAATAAAGGTAGGCTTGAAATGAAGGCTTCGACTGAAAAAGTAAATGAAAAGCAATAAAGTTCTGGAAAATAAATGACTTTGATTAATTAAAGTGGTGTTTCACACATACATTCTCAACAATTCTTTCTCTCACACTGGGTACTCGAATCTATATGAGTGACTTGTATATAATTGTGAACACACGCGAAAAACTGCGTGAACTACTAACATTTATACTAAACACATCCCAAGTAACCGTCGGGAAGTTACGCTGCTTCGAGATGACTCCACTTGGCACGCTCACAGCATTCAACGCTCCAGATCTTGGCACGTTGCACTTGGTAACCGCTGGGAACCGTTTTCCCTCCAAACGTTTGAATCTCAAACCGTTCCACTCTGAACAATCGAACACCTTCGTCGAGAAGCACCTTCGACGTTGAAGGCAACAAGATTCCTACTTAGAAGAAATTCTCTAAGTACATTGCCATTTTCTGATGAGCATTTCGACAGAACCAGCTGGTCGAAACCATCCTTCATGCTTAATGGCTTATATTAATAAAAACAAGGGTGTCGAATTTAGGAGCCAACAAATTTCCCCCCAAGAATGCCTTATTTCGACTCTGAAAAGAAAAAGGCATTCTTTTAAATTCCATTCGACACCTGTCTTTCATTCTTAGCCACAAATTAACCTGTGCACTTTTTGTCTTCTACCAACCACTGACAATCCCAAGAAAAAACCATCATTTCATCCGTACCTAAGACGTCACATCAGTACGGCGTTTAGCGTGCCCAATGTCTTTTCACAAATTGTCATCATGACAATTTCCCAAAAACGAGGGCGCACGCTGCACCTTTTCATTTCTGCAGAACGGTTATGTCAGCAAGGGGACGCCACGTGTCCCACTATCTTCTGCAACATTAAATGGCCTCGAATTTAGGGATTTCCCAACCACTATAAATAGCGCTAAGTACCCATTGTGGGACTTTTTCACGCTATTCTGCATTCAAACTTCCTTGTTGAACACAAAATCTCTGCAAACTTGCAAATACTTTGTTCTTCACTTCACCTTCAACCTTAACTCAACAATGGCTTCAGGTTCCTCTAACGCTCCTAGTTCTAACATCCCTTCCAGAAATGCTAAACCCAAAATCTTCTCAACTGTCCCCATAGTTACCCCTACAGGCCAACGAAGGGTTCCTGAACCCCTAGTAACTGCTAAGCGTGAAGCTTATTCACATCAACTAATGATTCCGGTTGGATACTCCAACCAAATCTTCGCCATGTCTGGCCCGTTATCCTCATGCATTGATGAATCCATGAAGATCAAGAACTTCTTTCCAGTACTTGAAAAGCTCAAACCTGTTGGGTGCTCTAAAAAAGCTGCAGAGGACAACAAAGATCCCGCTAAGGAGAAGATAGATCTTCGCTTCTTCAATAGGGGTGTTAGGGCTTTCAGGTCTAGCCCTAGCGTCACACCTGACTACATCGCTTGGCTAGAGAAGATGGAAAAAAGCCAGACTTCGATCTGGAAGAACTTGGGGATATACGACCTAGTCATGCTGTCGAAGACGGGTCTCAACTACTCCCCTGAGATGCTGATAGCCTTCTTGCTTTTCTGGGATTACACTCATTTCACTTTCCACCTTCCTTGTGGAATGCTAACGCCCACGCTTTTCGACGTGGCTGCCATCACCGGCCTTCGACCCACTGGGGATTATTTCGACCCAGAGGAAATGTCGGAGGATCAGATTGGATTCTCAGCTACGAAAAACCACCTATACTACCTATATCAACCATTACCATGATAGGTCGACAGCCATTGTGACGGATGTAGAGCATATCGCGTTTCTAGCCCTTTGGCTGTCACGCTTTGTGTTCTGTACAAAGTCTTTACAGGTGACAAAGAAAATGGTCACCCTCGCCACCCAGCTTCACCATGGCCAAAATATTTGTTTGGCAGAATTAATCTTGGCGAATCTGTACGAGTCGATCAGCAGTGGAGCGACTCTGTTAAAGATCATCGAAAATAGAGCCAGTCTGTTGCTTGCAGGACCTTTTTGGCTACTTCAGCTGTGGCTCAATGCCACTTTCGAGTCTTTCTTACCTCAGAAGACTCAAATAAATGAGCAAGCTCCTGAGATAGCAAATAGGCGTATCGAAGGCACCAGATTAGCTCTACTGACCCCGACTGAAGATGGGCTGGAGCTTCAACAGACTTTTGCAAACTTCGTCTTGATGTTTGCAAAACGAAAAGAATTCACTTCGACCATGGCTCCCTTCGCTCGACGAAAGGTTGGTCCAGAATGGTTCACCAGGCCCCATCCCAAGTCGTCAGGCGACCCTCAGGTCGAAGAACACACAATAATGTGGGAAGCATTTCTCACACCTAGAATAATGCCACTGCGCTTTAAAAGCTCCAAGACTCACTTGAGCTTGATCGCTTATCAACCAAACTTGGTCTCTCGACAAGTTGGTATCATTCAATCACTTCCTTCTCCTATTTTTCCTAGGGAGAAATCCATGTTATATTTTTGCAATGACTATACTGAAGATGCTGCCACCAAGCATATTGGCAGGTATGCAGGTCGAACAGTACTTTCACTGTTGGATTATCAACTTAACTTCCTCTGCTCACCATCCTTCGAAGACTGGTGGAAGAGTTACTATGCTGAAGAGTTCTTCGACGAGAAAGACTTTGTGGACGAACTTCAGAAGTCTTTCGTTCTAGTCCTTGACAAAATAAAGAAATGTAAGTTCACTCTCCAAATTATTTTGTCTTTCCATCTCGACTGGTAGCCTGTTAATTATAACTTGTCTTATTTCAGTTGTTCGAAAGCCCGCAGCCAAGAAAGCTGCAGAAGGCCATCAGGGAGGAGGTCCCTTGACAAAACCTCCAGCACCGGCGAAAACCATAACAAGCCATCAGGGGGGAGGTCCTTTGATAAAATCTTCAGCACCGGTAACCAAACTTTTATTATTTCCTTCTGGATTTAATATCCTGATTTTCAATGTAGCATTTTAAATCGAACTCCAACTGGTTTTCAGGCACCTTCACCCAAGAAACGACCTGCACTGACAGTCGAATATGGGAGTGACGAAGAGGACGAATCTCCCCCCGCTCCTCTTAAACGGAGAAAACTGAAGAAAGATGCTCCTACTCCTGAGACTCGACCCACAATCAGAATAAAGGTTGCAGGGAGAAGACCCAGGCCGCCTCCAGTAATTATCGAAGAGCCAACGGAGGAGGAGCTAAATGTTTTGCTCAATAAACCCGTCGAAAGTGATAATTCCAGCCCTGGGGCTGAAGTTCCTCTGCAGGTAGTTTCTCTGACCATTGTTTAACTCAGGTGTCGATACTCACGTTCGATTGTGTCTCTTTCTAAACTAGAAGATTCTTCCTCTTCTATTTTCAGGAAACCACTGAAAGTTCAGCACCAAAGACTTCTGAAACACTAGACTCTGCTGAACTCAGTAGGCCACAAGAGAAGGAATTGGCGAACGATGAAGCCAATGCTGAAACAGAAGAACAACAACCAAAGGAGATTCAAGTGGTCGATCTGTCAGAGGAACAACATGACGAAGGGGATCATGCTGATGCTGGCACTGCTGAACTTCAAGTCGAAGAGAGTCATGTCGATGCAAACGCTACTCAACAACTTCAACCCCAAGACAACGCTGCTGCAAAGGTTACCACCTCGACAAAGCATAAGTCCAAAGAAGACTTGGCACTCTTGAAGCAAACTGATCCCATTCGCTATCTGAATGCCATTATCGAGAGTAGGGGAAGTTCATCTGATCTTAGTCAGGAGGCTTCTACTCAATCGGGGAAGTCCACTGAGACTTCTCCTCTCGATGAGGCTTTGATGAAGGTCAAGGCTCAGTTCTTTAAGAAAGATTTGATGAAGGCTTTGGAGGGGGATCCCACTGCTCCGTCGTGTTTGGGAGCTGTTTTGAATGCAGTCGACTTGCTCGCTGTAACTCCAGAGGTTTCGAGCTTTATCATGGAGTTATACTCCATTGTTGAT
This sequence comes from Vicia faba, assembly GCA_948472305.1. NCBI lineage: Eukaryota > Viridiplantae > Streptophyta > Magnoliopsida > Fabales > Fabaceae > Vicia > Vicia faba. The sequence continues at coordinate 1,423,065,064 of OX451741.1, read as the reverse complement.
CAAGTCTCAGCAGACTATCGACGACAGAGGGGCTTCAACAGCCAGCTCGAAGCGTTACATGGCAAAAGTTCTTCTGCCTGGACTGCTGTAGCAGAGACGACTTCTCGAATTGCAGAGTTGTCGAAGCAAAAGGCGTCTAAGCAAGAAGAAATTGATGCCATAGATCAAGACAATGCCTCCATAAAGGCACAAATCGAAGAGCTGGAAGCCAAGATGAACGCTAATACTAAGCGCAAGGAGGAGCTTCTCTCGACTGTTTCAGACACAGAGAGCCAAGCTGAAGTTACGCGAGGCCTAGAGTTTGCTGAGAAAGCCCAAGCCTTCGATGACCAAATTGCCAAGCTTGCCCAGGCGAATGCCTTGTGCAACAAAAGACTGGAGTTGCAGCAGGCCAAGTACCTTCGACTTAGAGATTCTATCCCCTTCTGATTGACTCAGCCAATTATTAACTATGTATTGTAATATGTATTTGACAATGTAGCCATTTTGGCTAATTTTTATAAAATTTTCCATCTTGGCTTATTTATGGTTAATCTAGTCATTACTTGCTATTTATTTTGATCTCTTGGAGCATAGGTTTATACTTTTTCAAATATTTGCCATTTACTCTCAAGAGCCTTTTATCTTCACCTAACTCTTCGACTTCATAAGCTCCACCAGAAAAAGTTTGGATAATTCTGAATGGTCCTTCCCATTTGGGTGACCATTTTCCCATGCTTCGCTCCCTTCGATCCATGGGAAGAATCACCTTCCAAACTAATTCTCCAGGCGAGAATGCCTTAGGTTTCACTTTTTTATTGTAAGAGTCTTCTACTCTTTTCTTCTGAATCCTTAGTAGGTCGAGAGCGCGCAGTCTTTCTTCGTCTAAATCTACTAGTTCGTCTAACATCATATCCCAATAAACTTCAGAGGGGATATCATGGTGTCTCTGAACCCTTGCAGATTGAAGACAAATTTCCGCTGGCAACACTGCGTCATGACCAAAAGTTAGCCTATATGGTGTTGTACCTATGGCTTCTTTTGGGGACGTTCGACAGGCCCACAAGATCTGGTCTAACGTCTTATGCCAATTTTTTGGCTTCTTCCCAACATGCTTTTTTATCAAGCCAATCACTATTTTATTCGCTGCTTTGACTTGACCATTTTCCTGTGCATAATAAGGCGTTGATGTTAGGAGTTTAAAGCCTATTTCCTGAGCGAATTCCTGCATCTTTCGACCGGTGAAAACTGATCCTTGATCAGTAGTTATAGTTTCAGGGATTCCAAATCTAAAGATAATGTTCTTTTGAATAAATTCAATGACATTTTCTTGGTCTACATTGACTAAAGGAATATCTTCGATCCACTTAGTAAAATAATCAATGCCTACCAATATATACTTCTGGCTCTTTGATGATGCTGGTCGAATCTCTCCAATAAGGTCCAACGCCCATCCTCTAAAGGGCCAAGGTTTCACTATTGAGTGAAGTTCGCTTGCTGGTACATGCTGGATGCCTGTATGGACTTGACATTCTTGGCAACCCTTCGCGAACTCGACACAATCTTTCAACATGGTGGGCCAGTATAGTCCTTGTCGAAACAACAAACATTTCATCTTATGGCCTACTTGGTGAGCCCCACATGCTCCAGCGTGCGTAGTCGAAAGGGCTATGTATGCTTCAGTTTCACTTAAACACTTTAGCAATACCCCCTCAGGCGTCTTTTTAAATAACTCATTACCTATGAGTACATAACTCAACGCCCTATATTTTGTTTTTCGTTCTGTCGAAGCTACTGGATTTTGTAGATAATCCACAATGGGTTTCCTCCAATCTTGCTCTGACAAATTGTCTATGAACGAAATTTCAAAGTTCCTTTGATCAGCATACCCTAGTCTTGTCGATTCCAAGTCTGTTGGTGACAGACAAGTTGCTTTTATTTTCTCCCGAACTTCGATTGCTCTTTGCAATCTCGTTTTTGAAATTTTGTACCCAGATGCAATTTGTGCCAAATCGTTGGCTATTTGATTTTCCAACCTGGGTATGTGTCGAATGTTGACCACTTCGAAGTTTTTCAACAAACGATTTGCTATCACAAAGTACATAATGAGATTTTCTCTTATGCATTTATATTCTTTTGTGACTTGCTTAATGACTAACTCTGAGTCTCCCATTATTTCGACTCGAGTTGCCCCCAATTCCAACAATATCTCAAGGGAAGTAATTAGAGCTTCGTACTCAGCCTCATTGTTCGAACAAGTACCTGATATCTTGTACTTGAATGTTGTTGGAATTTTTTCTGGAGAAATAATCAAGACTCCTACTCCTGTTCCATCTTTATGGCTGGAACCATCGAAGTAAAATTTCCAAGGCTCTATCTCCACATAATTTATATTCTCAACTTGAATTGAGTGGTCGACTATAAAGTCCGCCACCACTTGTCCTTTCACTGCCTTAAGAGGCATAAAGGTTAAAGAGTATTCAGTTAATGCCAGCGCCCACTTGCCAATTCGACTGTGCAGGATGGGTTTCAACAACATGTACTTGAAAACATCAAAATGAGACGAAACATACACATCAACTGGTCTTATATATTGTTTGAGCTTTGTACAAGAGAAATAAAGACATAGACATAATTTTTCAACTTCACTATATCTAGTTTCTGCATCGTTCAAAACTCTACTAAGATAGTAAATGGGTCTTTCGACTCCATTTTCATCTTCTTGGGCTAACATGCTTCCCAAAGTTTTGTCGGATGCAGCTATGTACAATCTCATACTCCTGTTGCTGCAAGGAGGCACCAAAATAGGTGGCTTTGTGAGATACCCTTTGATTTTGTCGAAGGCTTCTTGTTGCTCTTGCCCCCAGTTGAACCTCTCCTTATTCAATCGAAGTAAGGGTGAAAAGGCTTGAGCTTTCCCACTTAGGTTAGATATGAATCTCCTTAAGAAATTTATCTTGCCTAGCAGAGATTGCAGTTCCTTTTTGTTCGCTGGTGCTTTCGCTTCCCGAATTGCCTTCGTCTTGTTCTGGTTGATTTTGATTCCTTTCTTGTGGATGACGAAGCCTAAGAAATCTCCAGCTTTTACACAGAATGCACACTTCAAAGGGTTCATCTTCAGACCATGTTCTCTCATTCTTTCGAATGATTGTCGAAGGTGGTCTATATGGTTCTTCTTGGAAACAGATTTTACAACAATGTCATCAATATATACTTGCATAAAAGTGTTAATAAAATCATGGAAGATGGAGTTCATCGCTCGCTGATATGTTTCCCCAGCGTTCTTTAGGCCAAAAGGCATCACTACCCATTCGTAAGTGCCTAAAGCCCCATGGCATCGAAAAGCTGTTTTCGACACATCTTCTTCAGCAATGAAAATTTGATTATATCCTGAATAACCATCGAGCATACTCAGGTACTCATAGCCAGCGGCAGAATCGACTAGCATTTCCGCCACAGGCATAGGATATTCATCTTTGGGTGTAGCAGCATTCAAATCTCTGAAATCTATGCACACCCTCAATGTACCATTTTTCTTAATCACTGGCACAATGTTTGCAATCCATTCGACATACCTCGTAACGCGTATGAATTTGCACTTCAGTAGTCTTTCGACTTCCGTTTTGATCTTCGACAGTATTTATGGAGCGAAGTGTCTTGGACTTTGCTTGACTGGCTTCTTCCCAGGTTTGATTGGTAACTGAAGTTCCACCAATCCTCTGTCGAGACCAGGCATCTCGTTGTAATCCCATGCAAAACAGTCCTTGAACTCTTTTAACAAATGGATTACTTCCAACCTGAGTTCTGGGTCAATTTTTGCGCTAATGTAAGTTGGCTTCTTCTCTAACCCTTCGCCCAAGTTGATTTCTTCTAAAGGATCCTGCGCTAGCATCTTGATGTTATTCGCTAAGGGGTCCTTTTCGAATCCCAAAGGCTCATCGTCGTAGATGGCGTCGAGCCTTTGTTCCTGCATCCCTTCTGGCATGATATCAGGAGGTTCTGGATCGAAGTCCTTTCCAGGACCTGCAGAAGGTAACTCTTGATCATTGGCCTGTGTGGCCATATATTTTACTTCGGCTTCGAGAGCCGTTATCATCCTTGTTTCGGCTACGTAAGCCGAAATTCGCTAAAAAGATTGTGACTCAGTCATTGTCACTGAATTCACTTCCCCAACCAGTTGGTTGGATATCAGTTAACCCACTAAAGTCAATGTGGGACAAGTCTTCTCTGTCCCATTGAAAACCATGCTCAGGGTGCAGGTATAGGGAACAAAAAGTATTTGGCGCTGACGCCATGTCGAAGTAAGGTGTTGGGCATGGCCCAATGTGAGCCAGGTTTTTGTCGAAGTCTGCCAGCCCTAGGTGATTTACTTCGCCCAGGTAATAGCTTTGATCCGCTTCTATGTTTTCGACCATTCCATCAGGACGCCATAGTAGCAACCTCTGGTGCATTGATGATGGTACAGCTCCAACACCATGTATCCACTCACGGCCCAACAAAAGATTATAGTTAGGTTTGGTCGATATGACCATAAACATAGTTGGTCGAAGGATAGATCCCACCTTGATGTCCAGTTGGATCACACCCATAGTGGTCCCTATGCCGCCTTCATAATTCGACAGGACCATGTTGTGAGGCTTGATGTTCTCATCACTTTTGCCTATTTTTCTTAGCATAAAGTGAGGGATGATGTTGATGGTTGCCCCACAATCTACCAAGATCTTATTTATTGTGGTTTCTTCGAGTTTAGCCCTTATAAATAAAGGCTTAAGGTGATTTTTCATCGCCTCTGTAGGAGGTTCGAAGAACCCATTCTGCTCTTCAGTAGCGCCATTATCCATGAAGAAGTAGCACACTGGCCTATGCTTGGTCATTTCTTGTTCAATTTCCGAATCGCTTGTTTCGACCTCCACCTGGCGGTTGAACTCCCTTGGCAAAACTGAGACTATGTTCACCATGATATCTAAGGTGTCATCAGACTCGGAGCCATCTTCGTTATCAACTTCACCCTGGTTAGGCCAAACTAGCCTATTGGTTACTGGTTGTCTTTCCAGGGGCTTCCTCTGCTTTCTCTGAGGAACATCTGAACTTGATTCTGCCTTCGGTTCATTAGCAGCTTCCCTCTCAGCTTTTCGTCGCCTCTGGTATCTCCTCCATTGAGATCGAGACATGGGATTCTTCCCTTTGTAGTTGCTTGACACCTGGGTCACTTTAGGGGTAGCAACCTGAGGCTATTTCTTATGTGTTAAAGATGAACCTCTTGGCACTTCGAAGGAGTGCCATCTTTCCTCGCTTGGTCTCTTTCGACCAGATGTTTTGTACCATGTATCTACTGGCACATTAGTCGGAGGCCTGAAAGTCAGTGGCCTCTTTTCTTGATTTGAACCCCTTTGGGAGGCTCTTCTGGGGTCATGTCGAGTATCAACACTTTCCATTTTTCTATTCGCTGCTCTTACACCTTGAATATGTTCAGCAGCTTTTTTGTCGAAGATTGAACTGCATCGAGGACACAGCATCACTTCTGACTTCTTTTTCTGGCATCTTTGCAGGAAATCTTCCATATTTTCATTTTCCCGAGGGAAAGCAGTTTTGTTGGCTTGTTCTTGCCTAATGGCCTCCTCTGATGCTTTTGGTTCAGAGACTTCGACCATGTTGACATTCATGGTGTCTTTGGTGGCAAGAGTCAACTGCTTCATCTGAATCTCCAAGTCCTCTGTCTGGCCTTGAACTGCAGCCAAGTGAGAACTGGGTTTTGTTCCAGATTTTTAGGCTCCAACTGTCTCCAGCTTTGGGCTTTCGACCGCCTTTTGGACCACTTCAATTGTCTTTCTGGATAGATTCCCAGAAAAACTGCCAAAGATTGGCATGTTGACATGGTCCTTTGTGACTTCGACCATTGTGATTCCTGGCCTCTTCGACTGGCTTCTGGATGCCTCGATCATGTTCACCTCTGAAGGTTCAGCATAATGGGCTTCAGCCTGCAAAGGGTTGGAGTCCACAGTCATGGGGGTCTTGTCAGCAAACTTCAACCTCCCTTCTTAGATAGCGTCTTGCACAAGATTCCTGAAAAGAAAACATTGAGACGTTTTATGGCCCAGAAAATTATGATATTTACAAAAGCCTCTTTTCTTTCTTTGATCAAGAGGAGGCACTTTTACCCCTGGTGGTACTATCATTTGGCCATCTTTTACAAGTAAGTCAAAGATTTCATCACATTTTGTAATATCAAAACTATAAGTCTTTTTGGGGAACCTATCGTTGGTCCTTTCCGGACCAGTGGGATTTTTTCCACTTGAGGGGACTAACAGTTTGCAAGAGTATGGTGGCCCTTGTTTCAGTTCCGCTAAATCGACCTCGCCTTCTTCGACGGTTATAGTTTCGTCGAAGGTTTCTGGATCTTCATCATCCATTTCGACATACGCTATCCTCTCTCTTTTATGAGTTTTCGTTGCCTTGGCTTTTTCAGCTTTAAGGCGTTCTACCTGTCGAACTCTATCGGCCAATTGGGCCATGTCTCTCAGGTATTGAGTGTCTAACTTCTTCCTAATGGAATAATCTAAGCCTCCTGCGGCTATTTCGACTAACTCATGTTCTGGCACTTGCGTAAAGCATCTTGCTTTGAGCAACCTAAACCTATTTTGATATTCGTCTATAGATTCAGTGAAACGTCGCTTTACACTGGCCAATTATTTCAGGCTTATTTTGGTTTGTCCCATGTAGAATTGCTCATGGAACAATCTCTCCAACTGGGTCCAATGATGGATTGAATTGGGGGGGGGGGGGGGGGGAGAGTTGTAAACCAAGTAAACGCGTTCTTTGTTAAAGAACTTGGGAAGTACTTAATCCTCAGGTTTTCGTTGTTTGAAATATCTCCTGCTTCGATCAAGTATCTCGCCACATGTTCGACAGTAGATTCTGTCGTGTCCCCTGAGAATTTAGTGAACTTAGGGAGTTTACATCTGGGAGGTAAGTCTGTTTGTAACACGTATTCTGATAGTGGGGATGTGAAGTTGGGCCTACGAAAGCCCATGTTCATCCCATTCTGCGTCGTGATTCTTTCGATCATGGCTGCCAGATTATTTTCCAAACCCATGTTTTGGTATTGGATGTGCTGAACCACCTCGTCAGCATTTTGGTTTATGTTAACTAACCTTACCTCTGGGGCTATGACCCTAGGTTCTTCGACAGGCTGCTCCAATCGTGCCCTAAGGTTTTCTTCGACAGGCTGCTGGACTTGGTTAATAGTGGTTTCTTCCTCTAAGAGTATACCTTGGTTTCCCCTTATTTGCGCCCTTTGGGGCTGTCGAATAGGTTGGGGTACCCCAAAGAAGTCAGCCAGACGCGTCATTTGCGCTGTCATCTGCTGATTCGATTGGGTGGTGTTTTGTATTAGAGGATTCAGCAATGTACTTAAAGTTTGTGCCAACATTTGAACCATATCATGGTTGCTTTCGTCCATTTGTTGCCTCAAGACTTCTGTCGAGGCATTTGTAAGGCCATGTGCTACTTGGGACGTTCCTCCTAAGAGTTGGGTCCTATTTCTGGTTGCCATACCTACTCCAGAACCTTGGAGTGGCGAAGAGGCACTCACTAAAGGGCCTGAAAAAGTGGACGCAGCGTTCGTCAGGCTAGCCAATTCAGAAGTTAGCATGCCATAGAGTGGTTCTCGATTTTGACCGCCTGTCATAAATCCTGGGGGAACATAAGGCCTTGTTCCTGGATTTCCCCTTGGTGGGGGAGTTCCTAAAGGCACTCTGGGGCCAGTGAACGGAGGTAATGGCCCCGTCGCTGTGACCGTTACTGCTGGTGTTGAACCAGCGGTTATCGTTTCACTTACGGTTGGGATAACCGTTGTTCCCACATTCGTTTGTGGGATTTCTTTATTGTTTGGCGGATTCGCCATCGCTTCTCTTTTCTGGCAGTATTGGTATTGTTAACGTATATTCTACCACTTCTCAATAAGATGCAATACTTCTCGAAAAAGATGATATTCTGTGTAAAAAGGTTAAACTTCAAAATCAACACAAGGTCCCACTGGGCGTGCCAATTTGTTTACCGTGGGAATTGGTAAACAACCGCTGATCTTCCAAAAGGTTACTTATTTGGTGACTCGCAGGATCGATCAGATTGATCCTAAGACATGGTTGATTTTGGGGTTTTGACTAAGTTTAATAATGGTTAAATGACAAGAAAATAAAGAAGCTTTATGTAAATTGCATAAAGAAGAAAACTTGGTAGAATAAAGGAAGGCTTGAAATGAAGGCTTCGACTGAAAAAGTAAATGAAAAGCAATAAATTTCTGGAAAATAAATGACTTTGATTAATTAAAGTGGTGTTTCACACATACATTCTCAACAATTCTTTCTCTCACACTGGGTACTCGAATCTATATGAGTGACTTGTATATAATTGTGAACACACGCGAAAAACTGCGTGAACTACTAATATTTATACTAAACACATCCCAAGTAACCGTCGGGCAGTTACGCTGCTTCGAGATGACTCCACTTGGCACGCTCACAACATTCGACGCTCCAGATCTTGGCACGTTGCACTTGGTAACCGCTGGGAACCGTTTTCCCTCCAAACGTTTGAATCTCAAACCGTTCCACTCTAAACAATCGAACACCTTCGTCGAGAAGCACCTTCGACGTCGAAGGAAACAAGATTCCTACTTAGAAGAAATTCTCTAAGTACATTTCCATCTTCTGACGAGCATTTCGACAGAACCAGCTGGTCGAAACCATCCTTCATGCTTAATGGCTTATATTAATAAAAACAAGGGGGTCGAATTTAGGAGCCAACACCATCGCGCTAAATTTATATAAGGTATGGAGAGAGATACGAATCACAAACTCAGAAAATAACGAGCACCTTCAATTCGAGATTTCTCTCAATTCTCAATGGATTTAAAAATTGTAAGCAACATTAGAATCAGACAAAGGAGTAGAATAGATTAGTGCTTGATTTGGATCCAAATGATGGAGAATTCTACCTTTTCGAAGTTCAAGTAAGAAGCTCTGAAACTGGACTTATGTAGCTTGAGTTATGGGTCGTTTTGATTGGTTTAAGTGCTTAAGAGTTTGTATTAAGTTCAAGGATGATGAATGCGCAAAGAATTTTTGAAAAGTAAGCTTAAATTTCAAAAACTGAATTCAAAAAAAGTGGGTTTGTGTGAGGTTTTGGCAGGGTGTTCTTGGCTCTCTAAGCTTGGGAAAACGAATGGGATAGTTCATGTATTTATAGGAGAAACAAATGGGATCAAAAGGAAGAGTGAATGATGCGTTTTGGAGGGAATTCGTGTGGGTCTGCATCATGAAGAAAGTGTGACTCAATTTTGATCAAAACTCAGCTAAAACGTGCGTTTCATGATGCTAAACACTTTTAGGAAGTTGCTAATCATGATTAGAAACAAAAACGCATGGAAAACTTGTGATTAGAAGCCAAAACAAAGATTTCAAAATCCTGACTTTGTGAAAAATCCAGTTTCAAGTTACCAAATTCAAATCCATGGAATTTCCAACTCAAGGGGTCTTAGGGCATAATTCTTGATGCTTTGTAAAGATGAGGTTACAAGCTTTGCAGTGGAAAAGGAATGGGATCAAATGGATGCTTGAGCTGAAAGTTACATAGAGTCAAAGTTGAAGAAAAAGAGGTCACTTTCCATACTTAGAAATATTTCAAATTCTTCTTCAAAAATGACCTATAATCTTTTGTAATCAAACATGGCCTTCCACTTAGAATTTTCTCTTGACCAAAAAATATGGACTGAAGTAGGCCTCTTGAATGACATTTTGAAATTTGAACCACCCAAAATCACCAAAAATTGAGCAAGTTATGACTTGTTGAAGTTGGCCAAAAATCATGAAATGACCTATAGTCTTTTGCATTCTTAAGGAAACTTCCATCCATTTTATCACTTTGCACATAAAAGAAGGAGAAAGGTACACATCTTTAAGATCATCATGGAAAAATAATGGACTCAAGGGGATAAAAATTGACCAAGTTATGACCATTTGAAGTCACATAAGGAAAATTATGGATTTATCTGGATGACCTGTAATCTTTCTTCTTTACCAAGTTCCTTCCACATTAAAACTCCTTGGAACTTTTGAAGTGATTTGTTGGTAACTCTTTGAAGAGAAAGATGTCTTTGGAATCACTCAAAAATACCAAAAGGTGATCAAGATATGCTCCTTTGAAGTTCAAAACCCTAGCCTCTAGATCAAGAGAATGCTTTGAGGAACTTTGACAAGTTTGAACAAACTTCTTGTGCCAATATTCTTTATTTGTGAATAGAAGTTATTGAGGATGATGATGAGCACTCATAGCCACCAAAACCACTTCCATAACTTGAAATTTGAGAGAAATGTGCTTATGACCAATAGGAACAAGACCTTGTCCAATCATGACAACTTCTTCACTCAACCCCTTGTACTTTTGAATCAATTTTGATAACTTTGAAATATGTTTAACCAAAGTAAGCCTTGTCATGCCATTTATTCCAAAAACACCCCAATAGTGAAGTTTGAACTCCTCAAGCTATGTTGATTAGGGCATGGAATTAAACTCATGAACCCATGAAGCAACTTGCTAAACCTCATAGCCTTTACCTACATTATTAACAAGTAAGGAAAACCAACATTGCATTTTAATAATAAAATAAAAATCAAAGCAAAATATTCATGATCATAAAAGAAAACAAGTCAAGGTGCTTGGTAACTCCTCAAAAAGAGAAAAGTTAAATGATATGGAGAAGAACCAAAAGTCCTAATGTGATCTTGTTGTGATTGAATCAACATGGTATGATGAAGGGATCTTAGGGGCAAAAATTGGGGTACAACAGCTGTCCTTATTTAAGTTTCTTCTATCCGGAGATATGAAGGTTGAAAATATTTGTGTCGACGTGATCGAAGATACTTAAATATAAAACAAACCCTATTTTTGTCCCTAAGATGCCACGCAAATGCTTATGCATATGAATGCATATGAACAGTACCAAAGAGATGCAAAGTATCATTGGGGATGCCACAAAAAAGAAGAAACAGAGGAGCAACCCCACCAGGAAAATAAATCACTGGTGGACCAAAATAATTGAATCAAAGAGGAAGATAACAAGCATCGACGTTCACTGCTGATGGTATACTAACGTTCACTGAAGGTAGAAAGAGAAAATATCAAATCACCACCGTTCATTGATGATGAACTATCAACGTTCACTGAAGATAGCAAAAAGATAATATACACTGACGTTCACTGTCGATGGTCTACCAACGTTCACTGAAGGTAGAAAGATAAAATGTCATATCATCGCCGTTCATTGACGATGAACTATAAACATTCACTGAAGATAGAAAAAAGATAATATACACCAATGTTCACTGCCGATGGTCTACCAATGTTCACTGAAGGTAGAAAGAGAAAATATCATATCACGTCGTTCATTGACGATGAACTATCAATGTTCACTAAAGATAGAAAAAAGGTAATATACACCGACGTTCACTGCCGATGGTCTACCACGTTCACTGAAGGTAGAAATAGAAAATATCATAGCATTGTCGTTCATTGATGAAGAACTATTAACATTCACTAAAGATAGCAAAAAGATAATAAACACTGACGTTCACTGCCGATGTCCTGCCAACATTCACTGAAGGTAGAAAGAGAAAATATCATATCACCGCCGTTCATTGACGATGAACTATCAACGTTCACTGATGATAGAAAAAAGATAATAAACACCGACGTTCACTACCGATGTCCTACCAACGTTCACTGAAGGTAGAAAGAGAAAATGTATCAAGTTTTCCCCAAAATTCTGGTGTTTCACCTAAAACGGGTCACAACTTCTTCTTTAACCAAGGAAATCTGCCTGGAAAAGATCAAACATAAGTTGTCTCAAATAAAGAGACTTGTTACTTGTTGTCATGGAGAATTGAAAAAAGAAATGAATTTCTAGGGATAGAAATATGACTTCCCGGGGAAATTCAACGATATTCCTGCTGAGGAGATAAAGTCTTCTCGTGCAAAATAAATGCATAAACCAAAACTCGATGTTTTCAGAAATCCAAAGTAACTAATATTGTCATGTAACCACAGATCCAAATCAGAAATAAATTGGAGAAAGACAGTCAACGAAGATACATCCTTTGAGAAATAAACTCAAGGGGGAAAACCAAATCCATCTAAGCAAAGAGCGCTGCAGGAAGGTCGGAACACAATGTCAATGAACAATGATTTGTCAATTTTAGCCATGCATGATGTATGTGTGAATGTATGAGTGCTATCGTGCATATGCTGGTAAAACAGATACACAATCAGTAGGAACAAACAAATAAAATTGCCTCAGGTACTAACAACACTTGGCTAAACTTCAACTAGAAAGATCATTCCAATAAAGGTAAAGGCCAACTGCGGAAACCAAACCTATTGCCTGCCTTTAACTTTACTAAAGAGAAACATAATTCGGAGGTAGACAAATTAAACAGATACCGAGATAGAACATCCTTCTTTCGGCTTTATCAGAGAAAGCAATTTTTCTTCAAAAGTAACACACCTACTGGATATTGCAAGACCAACCTCAAATAAAGCAAACTGACGCCGAAACAAATAGAACTCACTGGGGAATTCAAGCCTACCTCCCTGGAGAAAGATGCGGATTGAAACTTTACATTATGAACACTTATTCCAACAAAAGATGCCTTGGGATAGCCTTCCCGGGGAATCAAAAAGTCATTAATGTAGAAAGAGGTCAAACCCATGGGGATTTTAAATCCAACCCAGCACTTGGTGGGTGAAAACCCAAAGGTTGATAATCATTTCAACACTTCTCAGAAAAGATACTTCCCTGGTCTAGTTTCCTGGGAAATAAATACCAACAATAATGCCAATACTGTAGAAAGAGCGACATCTCAGCACACCAAGGGAATAAAACCTTTCATCATATGAGGTAAGACTTCGCTGGGGAATCTGGGACAGAGGCTTCTGACCATGCAAACCCAAAATCAAAAGTGAACCAAGACTTGACTGGAGACAATGGGATCATGAACCCAATACTGCACCTTACACCGATTGGTATCATCTTTAACTATCTGAAAAACATACAAAGATCGTGCACATACCAGCAAAATGACCTAACAGAACTTTCAAGAAGGAAGTAAATCTTCTCAAAACAACCGGAGTTTGTTCATTCCTGGGATCACCATTTTTTGTTGTCATTGTGTTATCACAAATCTAGAAGTAAATTTAATTGTAAAAATCTCTCCTTTTTTTTTAAAAGTCAATTTTGCTTTTTAATCTTTTTGCTTTGAAAGTTATTATCAGTAATAAATGGATTCTTTGCAAGCTAAATAAAATAAGAACAAAAAGAATTGGGTAAAAGCTCAAATTTCATTAATAGAATGGTAGTCCGCGAATGGCGAGACTCCATGGATGATTACAAAGTTTGGGAAATGGTAATACATAATGGAAAAGATACATTGAGATACAATGACCATTATTCCCCCTAACAACTTTTGAAGTCCTGAGCAGTAGCTTTTGTTGAAGTATGGTGAGGATCCGAGAAGATTGTTGCTTCAACGCTCAAGTCTTGTCTGACGTAGTTACTTGCCAAGAGAATCCTTAACTTTTGCCTAAGGTGCCCTTGCAGGTTTTCAACTTAGCGGGAAATTTATTCTGTTTATGTCTCTAATTTTTTCCTAGACCGCCCTTTCGAGTTTTCGGCCTACCGAGACGCTCCTTTTTTGCCTAAGCCGCCCTTTCGGGTTTTCAACTTAGCGAGCTGTTCTTTTATTTCTTTAGGCGAAGTATTTCTTGATTGCGTCAGTATTCATGGGACGTGGGAACTCCTCTCCATCCATAGTTTCAAGAATTAATGCACCACCAGAGAAGGCTTTCTTGACAAAATACGGGCCTTTAAAATTGGGAGTCCACTTGCCCCTAGAATCAGTGTTGAAGGACATGATCTTCCTGAGTACGAGGTCACCTTCTCTGAATTCACGAGGTTTGACCTTTTTATCAAATGCTTTCTTCATTTTTCTTTGATATAACTGCCCATGACATAAAGCTGTCATTATCTTCTCTTCAATCAAGTTCAATTGGTCAAACCTGTTATGGACCCATTCAGCCTCTGTCAACTTGGTTTCCATTATCACACGCAATGAGGGAATCTCTACATCGACAGGGAGTACAACTTCCATTCCATACACCAGGGAGAACGAAGTTGCTCCTGTTGAAGTGCGAACAGATGTTCGATATCCATGGAGAGAAAAAGGGAGCATTTCATGCCAATCCTTATAAGTAACAACCATTTTCTGGATAATTCTTTTGATATTCTTATTAGTAGCCTCAACAGCCCCATTCATCTTTGGTCTGTATGGAGACGAATTGTGATGGATAATCTTGAATTCTTCACATAGTTCTGTCATCATCTTGTTGTTCAAATTCGAGCCATTGTCGGTGATGATTTTTCTCTGCACACCATACCGACATATAAGATTATTTTTGATGAAACGCACAACCACCTGTTTGGGAACATTGGCATATGAAGCAGCCTCTATCCATTTTGTGAAGTAGTCAATTGCTACCAAGATAAAATGGTGCCAATTCGAAGCTTTGGGTTCTATCATCCCGATCATGTCTATACCCCACATAGAGAAAGGCCATGGGTAGGAAATCACATTGAGAAGTGTCAGAGGCACATGGACCTTATCTGCATAAACTTGGCATTTATGGCACTTCTTTGCAAATTTGTAACAGTCAGATTCCATTGTCAACCAATAATAACCTGCCCTTAGCATCTTTTTAGCCATCGAATGTCCATTAGCATGAGTGCCAAATGAACCTTCATGAATCTCATGCATCAACATGTTTGCTTCGTGTCTATCCACGTATCTGAGCAAGACCATGTCATAATTTCTCTTGTATAACACATTTTCACTGAGGAAGAAACTGCCTGCCAATCTTCTTAGTGTCTTTCTATCTTTCTTTGTCGCACCAATCGGGTATTCCCGAGTCTAAAGAAAATGCTTGATATCATAATACCAAGGTTTTTCATCTGCTACATCCTCTGTCGTAAACACATGAGCGGGCCTATCCAGCTGTCGAACTATAATTCGGGGTATATCATTCCAAATATTCACTAGGTACATGGAAGCCAGAGTTACCAGAGCATCCGCCATTTGATTTTCATCTCTAGGGATGTGATGGAATTCAATTTTATTGAAGAAGGGTAATAATCTTCTTGCATATTCTTTGTAAGGGATCAAGCCAGGGTGATGAGTGTCCCATTCTCCTTTAATCTGATTTATTAGCAAAGCTGAATCACCATACACATCTAGAATTTTGATTCTGAGATCAATAGCTTCCTCAAGACCCATGATGCAAGCCTCATATTCTGCCGTATTATTAGTGCAATTGAATATTAACCTTGCAGTAAAAGGAATGTGCGATCCATGAGTAGTGACAATTACAACACCAATTCCTTTACCATAAGCATTCACCGCTCCATCAAAAATCATACTCCAACGAGATTCAGGGTCAGGGCCTTCCGCAGGCAATGGTTCATCACAATCTTTCACTTTCAGGAACATCACATCCTCACCGGGGAATTCATATTCTGCAGACTGATGATCTTCCACCAGTTGATGAGCAAGGTAATCTTCTAACACACTACTTTTAATAGCCTTTTGAGTGCGGTACTCGATATCATATTCAGATAACAACATCTGCCAGCGGGAAATTCTCCCAGTAAGAGCAGGCTTTTCAAAAATATACTTGATTGGATCCATTTTGGAGATCAACCAAGTTGTATGATTCAACATATACTGCCGCAAATGCTTTGCCGCCCAGGCCAAAGCACAACATGTCTTTTATAGCATGGAATACCGCGACTCACAATCAGTGAACTTTTTGCTGAGATAATAAATGGAGAACTCTTTCTTCCCTGTTTCATCCTGTTGTCCCAGAATACAACCCATGGATTTATCTAACACTGTTAGATACATAATCAACGGTCTTCCTTCTACGGGAGGGAGCAAGATAGGAGGTTCAAGAAGATATTCTTTAATACTCTCAAATGCCTTTTGACAGTCATCCGTCCATACACAACCTTGATCTTTCTTTAACAACTTAAAGATCGGTTCACATGTTGCAGTCATGTGGGAAATAAATCTGGAAATATAATTCAAACGCCTGAGGAAACCTCTGACTTGCGTTTTAGTTCTTGGTGCTGGCATTTCTTGAATTTCTTTGACTTTATCAGGGTCAACTTCAATTCCTTTCTGGATAACAACGAAACCCAACAATTTCCCCAATCTAACACCGAAGGTGCATTTATTTGGATTCAAGCGGAGATGATACTTCCTCAAACGTTGAAACAACTTCAACAAATCTTCTATATGACCTTCTTTAGTCTGGGATTTGGAAATCATATCATCAACATATACTTCGATTTCTTTGTGCATCAGATCATTGAATAGGGTCTTCATAGCCCTCTGGTACGTTGCACCAGTGTTCTTCAACCCGAAGGGCATCACTCTGTAACAGAATGTTCCCCATGGTGTGATAAACATTGTTTTTTCCATGTCCTCTGGATCCACTCTTATTTGATTATACCCGGAAAATCCGTCCAAGAACGAGAATACTTTGAATTATTTTGTGCTGTCCACTAACATGTCGATGTGAGGCAATGGAAAATCATCTTTTGGACTAGCTTTATTTAGATCTCTGTAATCCACGCACATGCAGACTTTTCCGTATTTTTTTTGTACTGGGACAATTTTGGCAATCCATTGAGGATACACTGACATCACAAGAAAACCAGTATTAATCTGCTTTAAGACCTCCTCTTTGATTTTTACTGCCATATCTGGGTGGGTTCTTCTCAACTTTTGTTTAACTGGCGGTCACTCTGGCTTCAACGGCAAACGATGCTCGACAATATTTGTATCTAGACCAGGCATATCTTGATAAGACCAAGAAAAAATATCCACATACTCTTTCAACAACTCAACCAACCCACTCTTCACATCAGGATGTAACGATGCTCCAATCTTGACTTCCTTCAGATCTTCTTCTGAACCCAAATTGATCACTTCCAAAGGCTCCTTATATGGTTAAATGGTATTTTCCTCGTGCTCAAGAAACCGTGAGACCTCTTCTGGAATCTCATCATAATCTTCTTCTTCAGCCCCAAACACAGGACATTCAAAGTTGGGAGAGGGTGTAGGGTCATTGTATTCAACGGGTTTTTTAATTAATCTGCACATATGATTTATGATTGCTTTTAGAAACTGACACATATAACAAGTGATCATGCAGATTAATTTTCAGTTATTATTTATTTTGAAAGGTTTTATTTATTTATTACCATTTCCCAAGAAAAAGTAGAAAATAAAGACATAATTTGGGAAGCAAAGACAACTTCTATTAATGATCTTAAAAGTCATAGCAAACAGATAAGCCCTACAACATTAATACTTCCACCTTGGGAAGGGTGAAAGCTTTTCAAAAGAAAGAAACAGATTAACAAAACAAATTACTTTGAAACATGTATGCAAGAAGGAACATCAATGGTGACCTAGTTTTGAACTCGGACTCCATGCGTCACATAATTCAGTACTTCTTGCTCTGCTTCATCCTCTTCGACAACATTAATTCCAGAATCAATGGGATGGAGGTAGCCTCCACTGCGGAAAACATCCTGATAACTGTTCACAGTAAACTTTGACTTCAAACCTTTGCCTTTACCAATCTTCGGAGAGAACCCCAAACCAGTTATATTCTTGTTCACGGGTGGATCCACAAGTCGTCCCCAAACTGTAATATGACCATTGCGTACAACCTACTACGCGTCCTTCAGCGAAACCACAAAATTGTCATTTCTCCTTATGTTGTCAATGGATAGGGCTTGGAACTTGGTTCCAACAACAGCCTCATCCGCTTCTACAATACTGAAAGAGGATAGATGGGATATCAACAAAGCCTGCTCCCCATTTATGATCACTACCTTCCCTTCATGCACAAATTTTAGCTTCTGATGCAGAGTTGAAGTGACAGCCCCTACTTCGTGTATCCACGGCCGTCCTAGAAAACAACTATATGCGGGAATAATATCCATGACCTGGAAGGTTATCAGGAACAAATATGGTCCTATATGGATGGGTAAGTCCACTTCATCGATGACAGATTTCCTAGGCCCATCAAAAGCCTTCACAATGATGCCACTAGGGCGCATAGGTGCTCCTTGATACTTTAACTTCATCAGAGTACTCATCGGTATAACATTCAGTGCAGATCCATTATCAATTAGCACATTGGACAGCGAATCATTCTTACAGTTCATAGATATGTGGAGGGCCAAGTTGTGATTCCTTCCTTCATCTGGTAACTCATCATCGCATAAATTCAAGTTGTTACATGACGTAATGTTTCCAATTACACTGCTGAATTAATCTAATGGAATGTCACTCTCCACAAAAACTTGGTCTAGTACTCTCATTAATGATTCTCTATGAGCAGAGGAGTTCATCAATAAAGCTAGGACATATATCTTTGAAGGAGTCTGCAGTAGCTGACCTACAATTCTATAGTCTCTCATCTTAATCATCTTCAAAATATCATCCACTTCTTTCTCTAATGTAGCTCCACTAGTCTCTCCTGTAGCCTTCTTAGGATCATCATTCTCAGCAATTTTCTTTCCAACAACAACATCTCTTTGAACATCCGACGCAAACACACGACCGCTACAGGTCACCCTGCTATTTTCATCTATATTTCAAACATCAGGCATTGGCTGGATGGGAACCTCCACTCCATCTTCTAAGATTGTAGCGTTGTATTTGTAAGGCACAACCTTATCTGATTTGTAGGGAATAGGACCTGGTAGACTAATTACCAATGGGGGTAACAACTGGTTTGCTATGGTACTCCACTTCAAGATGAGCGGGTGCACCAAAACAAGGTACAATAACATTTACCCCTTCCTCAACACAATCAGGCATCAAAAAGTCATTTCTGGCAAACAAATCTTCGTCTGAAGAGAAATACTCATCCGCGGAGGCATACTCTTCCTATGACTCTTCTTCCATTAAACAAACTTCAACTATATCAATCTCATGATAATCATCTCTCTGACCTATGATCTTGATAGTTCCATTGTCTAACAACAACTGAACACCTTCCCTCACAATAGAACATCCTCGGGGATTTCGACAGCAGACTATGTAAGACCCATATTGGTGTTCCACCTGACCACCAGTACGGTAGAAGGTAGCATGCAACTGCACGAGATCCTCATTCAAATACTCCACATCATAAATTCTGAATTGACCAGGACATCCAGAAACCATATTCACTTCCTCTTTATACTCTGCCCTAGGCCTGATTATATGGATTAAACCCTCATCCATCATCTCTTGTAAATCAGCCTTTATCTTCTCGCAACCCTGTATATTTGTACTACAAACAGCACAACCGGCATGGTCATGCGTATACTAGCTGAATTCACAAAGATCTGCGTGCTATTTCACTAAATCTACTCTAACCAGATTAATGTCAAAAATATGGAAGTCGCCTGGACAACCGGCCACCATATTTATAGCATTTACTCCCCCGTGTTTGGGTAGAGGATTGTCTTTCACATTAGGTCCCATATCCTTGAAAGATAAAATTCCAGACTTCACCAACCTTTGCACTTCAGTCTTCAAAGGATAACAATTCTGAACACTATGCCATGGTGCTCCCTGATGAAAAGCACACGTTTAGTCTGCCTTGTAATACCAAGGAAATGGTGATGATACAACGGGAGGTGGTCGTGTCTGGACCAACTTCTTCTGAATCAATGCTGGTAGTAGCTCTGCATAGCTCATGGGAATAGGGTCATAGTTCTCCCTTTTCTGATTATTCCCTTGGTTCCCCTGCTGGGACTGTCTTTGATAAGCAACGGTAGTCGGAGCGGCACTCATTACAGAAGTAACTGAGGCGACTTGCTGGTGACGCTGATAATTCCTTCTAGGAGCATTTACTCTCCTCTCATGTATAACAGGATTTGCATCCCCCTCTTTCTTCTTGATAAACACATAAGATGGCTTCTTCACACCTCTGGATCCTTCACTCTTCATCAAATGGCCTTCTCTTACAGCCTCTTCTAGGAGGACACCCATTCCTACCATCTCTGTAAAATCACTTGGTGCGCTTGCTACCATCCTTTCGTAGTAGAAAGCGCCCAGCGTCTTCAGAAAAATCAGAGTCATTTCTTTCTCTTCCATGGGAGGAATCACTTAGGCGGCTACTTCGCGCCATCTCTACGCATACTCTTTGAACGATTCCCTGTCTTTCTAAACCATGGCCCTAAGTTGGTCACGGTCGGGCGCCATGTCCACATTGTACTTGTATTGTTTGATGAATGCTTCTCCAAAATCATTAAAAGTATGGATGTTGGCATTGTCCAAGCTCATATACCATTTCAACGCTGCGCCGGTCAAACTATCCTGAAAAAGTGAATCAGCAGACGATGATCATCGGTGTGGGTAGACATTCTTCTTACGTACATCACTAAGTGAGCACGAGGGAAAGTGTTTCCCTTATACTTCTCAAATTCTGGGACCTTGAATTAGCAGGTATCTTTACATTCGGGACCAAACACAACTCATTCACATTCTTCCCAAATAGCTCTTTTCCCCTAAAATCCTTCATCTCTCTTTGCATTCTATCAAACTGCTCTTGAAAATCATCCATTCTGTCATAAAGACCCAAGTCTTCACTCGGAGGAGGGAAAGGACGACACACATCTTCATTAACAAACGGAACCAAATTCAATGAAGGAGGTGCAGCAGGAACAGTATGCACCACAGGAGGTGCAAGAGTAACAACAGTCTGAACCACTAGAGCATATTGAGGGCCAAGATTAAAACCTTCAGGTGCAAAATTCTCTGGCATTCCCCATGGATAACCTTGAGGCATACAGTTTTGAACAACAGTCGGAGTAGCGGATACAGGAACAGTCAGAACTTCAATATTTGCCCTTGTTGGTTAAGTTTGAAATCTGGTGGCTGATTCTGAGCAGCCACCAAAGCTTCCAACAGAGCAGTTATATTGTCCATGCTGGCCTTCAAAGCAGAAACTTCTTCGTGCAGCTCGTGATTCTCCTGTTCTAAGTTGTCCATCTTCTTTTTGAAATTATCCTGAGTGTTGTAGTGATGAGTCAGCTTGCTGAATGAAGTAAAGAAGTTGGGTAAGACACCTGGGTATGCATAACAAAGGCAAGAAATATGTGCAATATGATGTATAATATGCAATGCACATGATTGTTTTTACTTCATTATTTAATATTTCAAGGAATTTAAGATTTATAGACATATTGCAAATATCCAAGTAACAAAGCTTTTGAAATACTGAAATTTTTTATTATAATAACTTCCAATGGATTACAAGTTTCAATGATCCCAAGTACAAGATGAAAATGAAATCTAAAATCCTGAGAAAAGGAACTGATGGAGATCAATTTGTACGTCGGCCCTTCCCTGTGAGCATGGCAATCTGAGCCCTCAACCTCTGGTTTTCTTCCACATGTCTGATGGCAACCTCCCTCCAATCATCTGGATCAGAAAGTGAATAATTAGCACCTGTTTGAGGCTTAGGGGAAAATAAATCCCCTTGCCTCTCCATAAACTCTACTGCTCGACTCTCAAGGATCTCGATCAAGTCGTCTTTCTCCTTCAAGTCTACTTTATAGGAACTCTCTAAAGTCTGGAACTTGTTCTTCCAAGCATCTCTGTCCTGTTGCATCCTAACCAAAGCGAGTTGCAGCTCTTCTAGATCATCTAATAAGGGATGGGTGGTCTTCACAAATATGTCAGGCATGGGTGTCTCCCGAGTATACGGCATCTTCAACTGAATGGCTCTCGATCGGACCCACTGAAGATATGGCTCCAAAGAAACAACACCCCTAGGTCCCAAATCCTTCCTACTCTTCTTATGAATGTGACACCAGGCCTTCGCAATCTGCTCCCTAGCTTCCCTGTGGTCTTCTCCTTCCTTCAGATAGAAACTACTCAAATGAATACTATTTGGTTTATCCCTAATCGGATAACCAAGTTGTCGCCGTGCAAGAACAGGGTTATAGTTAATTCCTCCCTTTGTACCAAGAAGAGGCACATTGGGGAAACTACCACAACTGTCAATAATCTCCACATCCTGGTAAGCTCGATGATACTAATCAATATTCGAGTGAGTAAGTTCCATGATCTTAGGAGGCCAACGGGGTTCCTTCTTGACATCCCTAAAAGCATCAGACTGAGGCATATGAGAGATGAACCACCGGTACAACAAAGGCGTGCAACAGATAATCATTCCCCCATGATAAGAATTCCGAAGATGAACAGAGTAATAAGCATCACCCAACAGTGTAGGAACCGGGTTTCCAATCATGAAAATCCTAAAAGCGTTAATGTCGACAAACTTGTCCACATTAGGAAATAAGAATAATCCGTAAGCAAGTAGAGAAAAGATGGCCTCAAAAGCAATTGTACTCTTCATTCTGGGAAAGTAACGAGCTTTCTCCAATAAGAACTGAGGTAGTAATCCTATAATCCCTCCTTTAGTAGTCATATGGGCTTCCACCTCAGACTTCCCCAGATGAACCAAAGTAGGAATCTCATGTGGTTTTGGCTCACCCTCCAAACCAGTAAAAGGAACACGATTGGTAACAGGTAAATCCAATAGATAAGAATACTCCTTTAGTGTAGGCATCAACTGATAATTGAGAAAAGTAAAGCAGTGATACATCGGATTATAAAACTGGACCAAGGTCGAGAGAATACCCTCCTTCATCTTTAGCTTCATGAGAGGAATAATGGATCCATACTTCTTCTGAAAGTCTGCAAAACACTCAATCTCTGGAATTATAATGATCAACTCATTTATCTTAGGATCCTTGAAACTGTATTTCCCGATCTTTCTCTTTCAAGAATCCATGGTTAAAAGTACTTGAGATATTCACAAATAGTCAACCTTTAAATCCCTTGAAATATTGTTTTCTTCACAAGATGCTTATGAGTGCATGGATGCATGATGCAACAATCACACACAAGACCACACATATAGGGTTCATAGGTTCAACGTTACGAGCATGAAGTCGAAGGTACTACCCATAAGGTGTTGGTCTAAAAAGTTATCACCTGTCGAACAAGGTTCTAGAGGTTCCCAGAGTCTACATCCTTCCTTCAGATATTACCAACTTCCCGATTAACTCGGTAATTAGTAATATTCTCAAGAAAGACTCGTCCGAGCGTAGTATCGCGTGAAAACTATTTCCCTATTACTCCTCATAGCTTCCGCACTGCACCTAAAAGACCAAGATGGGTTTGGTATTCTACGGTCCTCAGTTTCAGCAGACTCCTAGGTCGAAAGCAGTACGTCTTCCCGATTACTCGGTAAATGACACTACAGTCAAAGGGGCCTCCACTGAGTAGGGGATCTCATGCCTCCTTTTTTTGGGATTACTCCCTCAAAGTTAACATGACTATACCATCCGTCCTATCTTAAAGTTTGCCCAAGTTTGGGTATAGGACTTATGAGTAATCACCTAGCACCCTGAAAACCAGGAAAATCCAAACAAACATATATACAAAATATAACACATAAACACAACAACACATATACAGATATAAACAAAGATAGGCACAACCCACTTAGGGATGGACCAACAAGAGGTAAATCTTTCCCCAGTTAAGTCGCCATTTTTCTGTAGCGGTAGAAATGTTCAAGACTAAGTCATTGGATTGACTAGACTTTATACAAATCAAAATAAAAATTTCCACCGCTCTTTATTGTTTCCAAAGGAATGGAAAAAGAGCGAATAACCTAAAAAGAGGAGGAAATATTCAAGGTAAGGGGGTTGGTTATGCAAAGGGAAGGTATTATCACCCTAAACATCTACGGTACTCCGTAGGAACCTCTTTGTAAAATCTGTATATTTTGGCTATAAAAATGTGTTGTATATAAAATGGATGGTGTAGGTGAGAAAAGAAATATTTTTATTATTTTTGCACCCGCCGCGGTTGCGAACCTTTAGTGCCTACGTACCACCTTTCATGCAATAGGGGATCAGGGTACACGTAGTTCCTCTTTTACAAATTTGAAACACAAGTGTGTTGGTTGATTTTAAGAGATAAGACATCATCGTCATTGTCCGTGTGGAAAACATACTTACTACCCACAATCATGAGAAAGGAGAATTTGCATCATCTCAAAGTGGAGGATATGGCTTGGATTTTAAAATCAACAATGCCTCACTTAACACCCAAGTGGAAAATATCTCACTTCACTATATATTGTAGAAGTATAGTTGTTTGCATCACTACAAGGATTGACAAGAGTCTAATCTTTTGAGAAAAGTTTAAAGATAAAAGCCAAAGTGGCAAAATGGTTTGAAATAAGATTGATTGACTTTTAGTCTTCTCACAAAAAAATGTCAAGGTATTATTAAGTTGATTGAAGTTTATTGATGAAAATGTTATGAAAATGCATGGACCTAAGTCTAAGTTTATTATGAAAATGTTTCAAGTTTCAAAACAAGAAGGGTTTTCAAAAGGAGGGAGAAGATTTTTGAAATTAAATAAAATGGGAGGAGAAGAAGAGACTATCCTAAAGCATAAGGTAAAAGCTAAGGATAAGATCTATCTAACCAACAAGAAGCCAAAGTTTGACATTATGAGCCAAAATAGAATTCCCATTCTTTGGATTGAAACCAAGCAAACAAAGATACTAGACCTCTTCAAGTGTATTAAGTCTTCACAAAAACTGGGCAGAGTAACAGCCGTATACGGGTGAATTACAGATTACAAATAGAGAATGTAATCACAAGAACCTGCACATAAAAACAAACAAGCAACCTAATGTCTTGAGGTAAACCTCAAGAACTCCAGACAAAATAATCAGATAAGATCACAAGGTCTCCAAGATAGGCTAAGGTTTCTAATCCTAAGTCCAAGAAATAGTCCCATGCTCTATAATGCCAAGGATAGTAACCAAATAGTCCAAGTACCATTCAGAGTTTTTTAGGGTTTATGTTGATTATTAAGTATCTTAAGAAAAGAAAAGAAAAGCTCAAGTGAGCAAAGTAAAAATGATAAGAAAATAAATTCTCAAATGAGCAAAGATGAAAATGGCATGAAATGTAAATGCTTAAAAATAAATAGTACATAAAGCATAAAAAGAATAAAAGCATAAGATAAAACAAGTCAATAATTAGTGGTTAGTTGGATGACCATCTTGAAACTTGCATTTGGAACTCATTAGAGGATTGGTAGAACCAAAGCCTCCACACAACAAGTTGCATTTGCTTTTTGTCAAGTATATCATCCATTTGAAAATCTCACAAGTGCCATTTAATGATCAACGATGTTTAAGTGATTCGCGTTGACCAAAGGTGTTGTAGATCCATTAGAGGATTGGTAGAACCAAAGCCTCCACACAATGAATCTCAAGGTTATTGGATCAAAGAGATAAAATTAACATACTTGGGCTTGCAATCATAAGTTTGGGCCACGAATGATCATTTATTCGAATCGGGACAAAATTTAGCGATATGTTAAGCAATCGTAAATGGACTTACATAGAAGTCGCACCTATTTTGAGGCCGGTCAATAGAAATCTATCCAACATTTGTTTTGAGACATGATATAGAGATCATGCTTCAACACCCAAGATCTAATGATGTTAATAAAGTCATGATCAAAAAATCAACTCAAGACAGCCAGAAAATAATCACAAAATAATAATATATGTGTGATCGGTGGGAATGAGAACTGACTATTTTGGAATGCTGGTTCGCGTTTGCGTTTGTTTTCGCAAAATGTCGCGGTAAGCAAGAGTCGCCACCGTCTTTTATTTTATCCAACAAGGAAAGGACAAAAGCACAAAAAAATTCCTTTTCGAGATGTTTCTCGGGTTCGGGAGGTAGATTATAAAAAGGGAAGGTGTTAGCACCCTTTCTATCCGTGGTTATCCACGGGCTCTTAGGTACTTGCTCACTATGTTTTCAAAAGTTTGCTTTTCTTTGTGTTTGTGGGTTTTGAAAAGAGTTTTGTTTTTTGAAGAGAGTGTAAGTGCGAAAAGTTTTGTTTTGTTTTTAAAAGGAGAAAGTACTTAAGAACCTCTACCTACTCAAAAAGGAATTAAACTGTGCAAATGTCCTTTAGACAGTGCTATCCCACTATTGAGGAGTAGGTAGCACCATCGTTGGAGTTTTAAGGGTCAATTCGATTTAAGGGACGTGTGGTCACTAAAGAAATGTTAGGATGCTTTAGCGGTAACCCTAATGTCTTAGATCATTTTTATCGAGGCGACCGTTTCGAGGCAACTTATGATCTTTGGACAAGAGAGCGACCTCCAAAACATCCTATACTCAATGACCACGTTCAAGGCAACCAAGTGAGGCGTACCCTAGGAGTGGCATGTGCAAGTGTGTCAATTTTCAGTTATATTATCTTTGCATATCATGGTGAGCTACTGTTGATTTTAAGTTAAGAGTTAATCTTGTCATGCATAGCCTAGTTAGCATACATCTAAACAGTTAATATATGTACGGGAATTTAAAGTGCGGGAATTATAAATCCTACGCTATTACAAGGCTTCGGCGAGGGGGATTATTTACATGTCCAAAATTGGGGGGAATAAAGCAGTAAAGTGTAAAAGTCTTAGTTAAGCTATTATAAACCAGTAGGCAGTTATAATAAAATAAACGCGCACGAATCTGAACATAACCTCTAAAAATTCTAAGAATAAAATCTTTTTGTTGTTTTATTTTATTTTGGGAAATGCTAAATGTTCAATTAAGTCAAAATTAATTAATTAAAAATACTGATTAAAATTAACTCTAAAACATAACTAATATTTTTTGCATTTTTTGTTTATGAAAAGGATTGAATTCAAATAAATCCTAAGTCTACTGATTTTAAAATTGAAGAAAATAAGTTAAAGTAATTAACTAAATTAATTCCTTAAAAAATGAAACCTAATTCTAAGTTACTTATTTTTTATGATTTTTTATGTTGATTAAAAGAAAAACAAATAAAATGGTCCAAACAAAAATGAAATCAGGCAGTAAATCAAGAAAAAAAATATAATTCTGGAGGCCTGGGTCGAAAGAGGTGTAGGCTGTCTTTCGACCCACTGAAGAGGCTTGATCGAAGGTGCATGAGGGGCTGCACTCTGAGGGTGTTCGATCTGGATACGTCATCCTTCGATCTGGAAAGGTCATCCTTCGATCTGGAAATCCTGGATCCAGTTGGAAGCTAAGCTGCTAAGCTTCGAAGCTCTGAACAGGATTCTGAGAATATATTTCCTGCAAAACGAAACAAATGTTAAAAGGTCCAGGGGGGACTTTTACCTCCCTGATTCGAATCTCCTCCCAATTCGAACCTGCTGAATCTGGGTCTGGGTTTGTTTTATCCTGGGATTCGAAGGAGAAACTCAGATTGTGCCCAAGCAATGGCACAATCTCAACTTTGCGTTGTAGCTTACATGTATCACATTAAATCATTCACAAACAACAATAATGACGTGAATATGCAATCAAAATGAATTTAAATCAGAGATCGAATGAGTTTGAGATTATATTTTTTTTACCAAACAGAGGTGCTTTGATTTTTAGTTCTGAGTGTGGAATGGATGCTTTGGCTTGGATGAAAATGTTGATAACCTTTGGTGGGTTTGTGAGCAGCGTATCTCCAAATCCTATGTTTTTTCTTTTCTCTATTTTTTGTGTGTTTTTGCGTGTCTTCTGCACTGCATGCTTGCCCCTGTATTTATAGGAGTGTGGGGCTCTAGTAACGGCAAGAGACAACCCATTAAACAGGCCTTTAAATCCATGAGACAAGAATCAGACACATTAAATAATTTCCTTTTTTGAAATATTCATGTCTCTTGAATGAACCTGGACACTTTTGAATTTCGAATGCCTTCAGGCCCTACTCTTTGATTGATCTTGATTTTCCTCCTTCGAATGGACTTCTTATGTACCCTTCGAATGGGCCTTCCGAATGCTTCTTCGAATGGTCTTGAGTTGCACGGAATCACTCTGGTCGAATCAGCTCTTTAGGAACAGAAAAGGCAAGAATCTGGCCTTTAACTCAGGAATTAAATCCATAATCAGCATTTAATTATTTCTATATTTGCAAGGGAAACATGCCATTTTCTCATGTTCAGTGTACCTGGACATGTTTTTTGAGTGCCCTCTTGATGGCTTTGTTAACAAGCCAATCAAAAGTCTTTGTTAACAGGCCAATCGAAAGGTGTTGTTCATGCTAATTGAAGGACATGGTTCACATGCCTGTCGAAGCTGCCTTGACACAATGCTAATCGAAGTGCTTGTCCATAATGCCAATCGAAAGGCTCATTCAGAATACCAATCGAAGGGTCTTTCAGAATGCCAATCGAAGTGCTTGTCCATGCCAATTGAAATGCTCCTTCAAAATGCCAATCGAAGGGTCTTTCATAATGCCAATCGAAGTGCTTGTCCATGCCAATCGAAATGCTCCTTCAGAATACCAATCGAAGGGTCTTTCAGAATGCCAATCGAAAGGTACTTAAAGCACCACTCAAAAATTTTCTTTTTCCTTAGGCAAGGGTTTCTGGTCAACCATGCAGGGGGAAGACTTTGGAAAACATGAGAGGGCAAATTTTGGGGTACAACAGTTGCCCCTGTTCAATTTTCTTAAACCCGAGGATGTAGATTGGCTTGCATGCCTTTCTTGATCCGAAGGTGGAAGATAATTGAACACTAGAGTGCCCAGAAATTTGCACTCACATGGTGCAGTATAAGCATTGTGACTTCGGGAATGGGCTTACAGATGCCATTTGGAGATTGTTGGTAGGAGGACGGGCTTATAGATGCCATTTGGAGATTGTTGGTAGCTGTCTTGAGAGAAATAGACTTTTGGGAGCTTCAGTTGTCCGTTACTCTACTGGGGAATTAACTCTGGA
Source organism: Vicia faba (assembly GCA_948472305.1). NCBI lineage: Eukaryota > Viridiplantae > Streptophyta > Magnoliopsida > Fabales > Fabaceae > Vicia > Vicia faba. The sequence goes on along the minus strand of OX451741.1, from coordinate 1,423,036,096 downwards.
GGTGAACTGCATATCTGGGCTGAGAAGGAACCTTGGTAGGGTTACTTCATGATGAGTCCATGTAAAACTTCATCTGGAAAGGAGGAACCTGTGTAGGGTTGCCTGATGATGAGTCCATGTAAAACTGCATCTTGGAAAGAGAGGGAACCAGTGTAGGGTTGCCTGATGATGAGTCCGTGTAAAACTTTATCTTTGGAAAGAGAGAACCTGTGTAGGGTTTCCTGATGATGAGTCCGTGTAAAACATTATCTTTGGAAAGAGAGAACCTGTGTAGGGTTTCCTGATGATGAGTCCGTGTAAAACTGCATCTTGGAAAGAGAGGGAACCGGTGTAGGGTTGCCTGATGATGAGTCCGTGTAAAACTTCATCTTAGAAAGAGAGGGAACTGGTGTAGGGTTGCCTGATGACGAGTCCGTGTAAAAATTCATCTGGAAAGGAGGAACCTGTGTAGGGTTTCCTGATGATGAGTCCGTGTAAAACTACATCTGGAATTGAGAAGGAACCGGTGTAGGGTTGCTTCATGATGAGTCCGTGTAAAACTGCATCTGGAATTGAGAAGGAACCGGTGTAGGGTTGCTTCGGGATAAGTTTGTGTAAAACTTCAGGAGGAACTTGGGTAAGGTTACTTCGGGCTAAGTTTGTGTGAAACTTCTGGAGGAACCTGGGTAGGGTTACTTCGGAATAATTTCGTGTGAAACTTCTGGAGGAACCTGGGTAAGGTTATTGTGGGATAAGTTCGTGTGAAACTTCAGGAGGAACCTGGGTAAGGTTACTTTATGATAAGTTCGTGTAAAACTTCGGGATGAATCAGGGTAAGGTTACTTTGGGATAAGTTCGTGTAAAACTTCATTCAGAAATATATGATAAAGGACCCGTGTAAGATTTTTCAGGATAAACCCGTGAGAAGTTTGTTTAGTTTCCGGAGTTAATCTTGAACTTGCTGGAAGTTGTTGATGATAACCATCTTTCCTGAAAAGGTACATGATTAATCGTATATGATACATGACATGCATTGTATGATGATGTTCTCAAAATAAATGAGATTATGCTGTATGCAATATGTATGCGCACGTCATGATGTATGAACATGAAATGCTATTGTGGTACGTCCCAGTTTGGGAAAATAAATCCCTGACTGTTGTTGGAGAATAAAGAGTTTCACTCGCTGGAGATAACGACCGAAGATGATTGGGAGAATAATCCTGCTGGAGAGAATAACTCCGCTGGGGAATGGACTGACGAGGAAATGACTCTGTGGGGAGTATATACTCTACTAGAAGATCTGCTGATTTGGAGAAATAAAACTCAGTTGGGGATGAATTACTGTTGCTGGTGATAGTGAACCCTGTTGGGGATTGAATTTCTGTCTATGAAAGGAATGAACTCTGTTGGGGATAGAAAGAACTTCGCTGGGGATGATCTTTCAGTTACCACTTGCCGAGGATAACCCAGTTAGACTCTTGTGAGGATAACCTCTGAATTTGGTTGAGGAGACTTATTTGTGCTTCACAGGGGACAAGCTTCCAGAGTCTACTTGGGAAGAAGAGTTGTGGTCCTTTGATTTGTAGTAGTCGGAGAGGCTAACTCAAGTTGGGGAATCCTCGTGTTGTTGGGGAAATAAACCCTGTTGTCAGTCCGCTAGAGAGGTGACATCTTCGTCGGGGGAAGTCCTCGAGGATTCTTGAGGTTGATTCAGCTGGGGAAAGGGGTCAGAGATTATACTCTTGCTGGGGAGTCATCCTATGAGATGGACTTTGGGGAGATTTGTCATTGCCCCTAGTAGCAAATGTTTGTGACATTTCCAGAAAAAAATGTTTGATTGTACGTAACCCTTCACTGAGATTGATGTTCAATGCCCCAAGTGACGGAGATGGAGACTTGCCCCTGGTTACTCTGTACTTCTTTAGAGATTTCTTGAAATCTTGACTGGACTGCCCCAGGTGTGCTGGATAGTGACATGTCAAGTCCCCTAGTTGATAGGAGATTTGTCAATGGAAGTGTCATCCTTTTTGAAGTGATTTTGTTCACTGAGAGGGCTTTCGTTCATCGGATATTCGTTGTGTGAATTTCTTCGCTGTCAAACAAATAGCCAAATGCAAACAGTGATATTCAAATAATGCAAAGTTTATGCTTGTCTCGAAGTTTTGAAAAATTCGTTTTTTAGCAGAAAACTTTTTATAAGACAAATTCAACACAAGATTTAGGGCAAAGCCTTACAGGAGTCAGGATACCTTTTGTAACAGTGTGCTTTTGAACTAACCCATGCTTCAGTTAGGACTTTTGAAGGGTTGTAACGTGGCTTGGTTCACGATTTAAGAAACAAAGGATAAAGGCTCAAAGATATTTGTACCCACCCGCTCTTCGTGATGTTCTTCAATCCTAAACTCAGTTAATTGTGCGTCAGACTCTATTCAAATTTGGAACGACGTTTTAGTGATGGTTCACACAAGTTGGATTTTTGAAGGCAGTCATCATTTTTTTTGTAACATTTTTCATGTTGTTGAGGATTTGTAAGGACCTTGTTCTTTTGATTTGTTATCCCTATCTTTTGCCTGATTGTTCCTGTTTTCGAGATTAGTCATCGGGATGCCCCAACTTTCTTAAGCCTCCTTTATAGGTTTTGGCTCAGTGGGCTTTTTTTCTTTTGAGAGATTGCCTGCCTATGAGATAAGGAACCACCACTGTCCTTTGATTCCAGAGGACTGCTTTTGATGTCGTTCATTGTATTATGAACTGAGAGTTTTGCGACTTCAGTGCGCATCTTTTGAATTAACTGAGAGACTACCCTTCCCCAGGTTTAAATTAAAGGTTTCAATTTGTGTTTAAAAGAGAAAATTCCTACTTCTTTGGCTCGAAGGGGCTGACTAGGTATTATCTTCCTTATAACCCAAGTGTTTAGGATTTGAAAGAAATGCTTGTACATCGTCAGCAAGGTCTGTCCAAAAGCATACTGTATGAGATTATGGCATTGTTTCGTCATCCTCCCTCTAAAGGCTTGTAACTTTTAGCAAGAGTTTAATGTCATAAAGTGAGTAAAAAGCATAGTTTAAATGTAATGAAAATGATTGGATCAAATCAAGACAAACATATGCAATGCATTAATGAAACAGAGTTTGACATTAACAAATAATTGTTTGAATAACAAAAGAAATTACAACTTGAAAATTCAAATGAAGCAAAGACATTCTCAATGATTTGGCGTAGGAGCAGTGATTATGCTAGAGTCTCCAGAGGACCAAACTCAATCTCCTTGGCATCAATCAAATTCTGAATCTTGTACTTCAATGCCCAACAATCGTTAGTATCATGCCCGGGACTGTCAGAATGATAAGCGCATGTCGCATTAAGATTGTAGTTAGGAGAAGAAGTCTTGGGGTTTGGGTGAGGTCCTATCAATGTAATTAGATTCATCCTCAACAATTGTTGCAATGCTTGAGACAACGGCATGTTGATGTTGGTGAACTGTCTTTTAGGCTCATCTGGCTTTCGTTGATTTCCCTTTTGCTGTTGTCGGTGTGACACAGAACCAGAAGAGACCAGGACTGCCCCTACGTGTTGGTGACGGTGACTTTTTTGACTGTTCACAGCATTGGAATCTTTCTTTCCATTGTAGGGCTTTTTCTGAGCATCAGAAGGTGTAGCTTCTTGAATCTTCCCACTTTTGATGCCAGCTTCGACCCTTTCGCCGGTCAGTATTAGCTCGATGAATCCGGCTGAAGAGCTTCCGATCAAGTGTTTAAAATAGGGACCAGACAAAGTCCCAAGAAACATATCCACCAACTCCCTATCAGACAGAGGGGGTTGGACTCTTCCAGCAAGATCTCTCCACTTCTGAGCGTAGTCCTTAAAGCCTTCGCCTGTACCCATAGACATACCCTGAAGTTGAGTACGTGTGGGAGCAAGGTCGGCATTATACTGGTATTGCTTGTAAAAAGCAGCAACAAGGTCCTCCCAGTTGCGGATGTTAGCTCCTTCCAGTTGACAGAACCATTCAAGTTGAGTCCCTGACATACTATCTTGAAAGAAATGAACCCAGAGATTTCTATCAGCAGTATAGGGTTGAATCTTCCTCACATATGACCGGAGGTGTAGCTTTGGACAGGAAGCTCCGTCATACTTGGCAAAGGCAGGTGCCTTGAATTTATGGGGAATCACCACCCCAGATGATAGACCCAGATCTCCGAAGTCCAGACCGGGCACCTTCTGTATCTCCATAGCGTTCAAACGTTCTTCCAGCTATTTGTACTTATCCTCAGCAGGAGGATACTGTTCTTCATCATAGTTTGTCTCGTTGTCGGAGACCATAGGGCTAGGAGCCCTCCTTTCTTGTGGACTATCTTTCCCTCCATATGGGGTGGTCAGATCAACTTCGTTCTGCAGCCCGTTTCCAAACCGGCGTCCAGTATTGAATAGGATGGTCCTCTTTTTCTTCTTCTTCCTCTCTTTCAGAATCAGGGTCTTCAGGTCTTGCTGACCCTTAGATAGGCTCATGACCAACTCTTGAAATTGGGCATTTTGGGCCTGGAGGTCCATGATAGCTTGCTCAGTGGAAGGTTCAGTAGACATGATGATTGCTGAAATAAACAGTGAAGAAGATAAGAGACCTGTACTGGTACCTATAATGCAATGATATGTATGATATATGTATGCAATGTTTTCGAGGATCTCGTGGGGTAAACAAGAAACTGTTAGAATCTGAATCTGGTAGCTTGATTGAAGGAACTTCATGTTGCTGAGAGTCCTTCTTCAAGAGTCAAGCTCACCATATCGAGTGGGTCATAGCCCCTGACTCAAGTTATCGTGCTTGGATTTCTAGACAACCTTGGCTAGAGGAAAATAAATCCCCTTTGCCCCTTGCTAGACATCTGATTTACCATAACCTGCATCACAGACCCTTGAGATCCTTGAAATGGTTAAGGAAATGTTAATGCATGATGTTATGATGTGTATGTTATGCGTTTAAGCAAAAGTGTGAGGTGCTGTAAGTAAACCCTGCAATAAGTCCAAATTATTGGATAAGGACTGTAAACAAAACCTGCAAGGAACTCATGTTGTCAGATAACAATAATATGCAAGTAGTTCAGATTTGAAGGCACACAAGTCACACAAATAGCCTTAAGTTTATGCTGGCATGGAGTTTAGGCATTACCCTCTTTCAGTTTAGTTGGTTTAAACCTGTCCTAAAAATAGTAACCGGGTTCTAGAGGATCTCAATATCACTGACTACCCTCAATCGGTCATAATTCCAGTTTAGCAACCTTTTCTTGCAGCCGGAATCATCGCGAGAGTTTAGTCTCAATGAGTGTATCATACTGCTACTGTTATATGGCCAAGTTGGTCAATTTAAGGTTCTAAGGTCAATTGGTGCTTAATGACTCCTTAGAAGACCCATATTCTCCTCGTTTCAACACAAGGGGTATCGGTACAGACTAAGGTGCCACACCAACGTAGCTACTGCTTCATCCGTGTCGGTCTATGCCGGACAGATCCCTCACAGTTTATTGCTACTTACCTAAAAAGGATACCCCCAGATCCGGGTTAGGATCTATAGAACTCCGATACAAGCCCACAAAATTAAAGCATATAAAGCATACAATTGAAAACACAAGTGATCTAATCCTAAGGTACACCTCACTTATAGATATCCCCAGCAGAGTCACCCAGTTCTGTGATCGGTGGGAATGAGAACTGACTGTTTTGGAATATTGGTTCGCGTTTGCGTTTGTTTTTGCAAAATGTCGCGGTAAGCAAGAGTCGCCACCGTCTTTTATTTTATCCAACAAGGAAAGGACAAAAGCACATAAAAATTCCTTTTCGAGATGTTTCTCGGGTTCGGGAGGTAGATTATAGAAAGGGAAGGTGTTAGCACCCTTTCTATCCGTGGTTATCCACGGGCTCTTAGGTACTTGCTCACTATGTTTTCAAAAGTTTTCTTTTCTTTGTGTTTGTGGGTTTTGAAAAGAGTTTTGTTTTTTGAAGAGAGTGTAAGTGCGAAAGGTTTTGTTTTGTTTTTAAAAGGAGCAAGTACTTAAGAACCTCTACCTACTCAAAAAGGAATTAAACTGTGCAAATGTCCTTTAGACAGTGCTATCCCACTATTGAGGAGTAGGTAGCACCGTCATTGGAGTTTTAAGGGACAATTCGATTTAAGGGACGTGTGGTCACTAAAGCAATGTTAGGATGCTTTAGCGGTAACCCTAATGTCTTAGATCATTTTTATCGAGGCGACGGTTTCGAGGCAACTTATGATCTTTGGACAAGAGAGCGACCTCTAAAACATCCTATGCTCAATGACCACGTTCAAGGCAACCAAGTGAGGCGTACCCTAGGAGTGGCATGTGCAAGTGTGTCAATTTTCAGTTATATTATCTTTGCATGTCATGGTGAGCTACTGTTGATTTTAAGTTAAGAGTTAATCTTGTCATGCATAGCCTAGTTAGCATACATCTAAACAGTTAATATATGTACGGGAATTTAAAGTGCAGGAATTATAAATCCTACGCTATTACAAGACTTCGGGGAGGGGGATTATTTACATGTCCAAAATTGAGGGGAATAAAGCAGTAAAGTGTAAAAGTCTTAGTTAAGCTATTACAAACCAGTAGGCTGTTATAATAAAATAAACGCGCACGAATCTGAACATAACCTCTAAAAATTCTAAGAATAAAATCTTTTTGTTGTTTTATTTTATTTTGGGAAATGCTAAATGTTCAATTAAGTCAAATTTAATTAATTAAAAATACTGATTAAAATTAACTCTAAAACATAACTAATATTTTTTGCATTTTTTGTTTATGAAAAGGATTGAATTCAAATAAATCCTAAGTCTACTGATTTTAAAATTGAAGAAAATAAGTTAAAATAATTAACTAAATTAAATCCTTAAAAAATGAAACCTAATTCTAAGTTACTTATTTTTTATGATTTTTTATGTTGATTAAAAGAAAAACAAATAAAATGGTCCAAACAAAAATGAAATCAGGCAGTAAATCAAGAAAAAAAATATAATTCTGGAGGCCTGGGTCGAAAGAGGTGTAGGTTATCTTTCGACCCAGTGAAGAGGCTTGATCGAAGGTGCATGAGGGGCTGCACTCTGAGGGTGTTCGATCTGGATACGTCATCCTTCGATCTGGAAAGGTCATCCTTCGATCTGGAAATCCTGGATCCAGTTCGAAGCTAAGCTGCTAAGCTTCGAAGCTCTGAACAGGATTCTGAGAATATATTTCCTGCAAAACGAAACAAATGTTAAAAGGTCCAGGGGGACTTTTACCCCCCTGATTCGAATCTCCTCCCAATTCGAACCTGTTTAATCTGGGTCTGGGTTTGTTTTATCCTGGGATTCGAAGGAGAAACTCAGATTGTGCCCAAGCAATGGCACAATCTCAACTTTGTGTTGTAGCTTACATGTATCACATTAAATCATTCACAAACAACAATAATAACGTGAATATGCAATCAAAATGAATTTAAATTAGAGATCAAATGAGTTTGAGATTAGATTTTTTTTACCAAACAGAGGTGCTTTGATCTGTAGTTTTGAGTGTGGAATGGCTGCTTTGGCTTGGATGAAAATGCTGATAACCTTTGGTGGGTTTGTGAGCAGCGTATCTCCAAATCCTCTGTTTTTTCTTTTCTCTATTTTTTGTGTGTTTTTTTGTGTCTTCTGCACTGCATGATTGCCCCTGTATTTATAGGAGTGTGGGGGTCTAGTAACGGCAAGAGACAACCCATTAAACATGCCTTTAAAGCCATGAGACAAGAATCAGACACATTAAATAATTTCCTTTTTTGAAATATTCATGTCTCTTGAATGAACCTGGAAACTTTTGAATTTCGAATGCCTTCAGGCTCTACTCTTCGATTGGTCTTGATTTGCCTCCTTCGAATGGACTTCTTATGTACCCTTCGAATGGGCCTTCTGAATGCTTCTTCGAATGGTCTTGAGTTGCACAGAATCACTCTGGTCGAATCAGCTCTTTAGGAATAGAAAAAGCAAGAATCTGGCCTTTAACTCAGGAATTAAATCCACAATCAGCATTTAATTATTTCTATATTTGCAAGGGAAACATGCCATTTTCTCATGTTCAGTGTACCTGGACATGTTTTTTGAGTGCCCCCTTGATGGCTTTGTTAACAAGTCAATCGAAAGGCTTTGTTAACAGGCCAATCGAAAGGTGCTGTCCATGCTAATCGAAGGACATGGTTCACATGCCTGTCGAAGCTGCCTTGACACAATGCTAATCGAAGTGCTTGTCCATAATGCCAATCGAAAGGATCATTCAGAATACCAATCGAAGGGTCTTTCAGAATGCCAATCGAAGTGCTTGTCCATGCCAATCGAAATGCTCCTTCAGAATGCTAATCGAAGGGTCTTTCAGAATGCCAATCGAAGTGCTTGTCCATGCCAATCGAAATGCTCCTTCAGAATACCAATCGAAGGGTCTTTCAGAGTGCCAATCGAAAGGTACTTAAAGCACCACTCAAAAATTTTCTTTTTCCTTAGGCAAGGGTTTCTAGTCAACCATGTAGGGGGAAGACTTTGGAAAACATGAGAGGGAAAATTTTGGGGTACAACAATATGTAATATATACATTAAAAGGGTTAAAAAATGTTTAAAAAATAGAAAATAATAAGGAAAATATCAATTATGTTCAAATTAATCAAGAAATGAAAAATAAGGCCATAGAAAAATCAGAAATGGATCCAAATATTTTTATAAAAATTTTGGTAATTTTTAAAAGTCAGAAACTATTTTTAAACTATTTAAAATTGCTAAAACAAACATAAAATAGATCAAAAATAGTAAACCTCAACATAAAATTCCATAAAATTTTCAAAAAGTAAAAAATATGCAAAATAATATTTATGAATTTTTTCAGAATTAAAAAATGTCAGAAAGTATTTTTTAAGTAATTAAAAGAAAGCAAATAATACAAAAAATATAAAAAATACCAACTGTTAAAATAAAAATGTGAAAAAATGTTCATGAGATCAGAAATAATTCAAAGTATTTTTGTGAATTTTTTCATAATTTTTGGATAAAAAATAAAAGAGTTATGAATTTTTGAAAATTTAATCAAATAAAATATAAAATCAGAAAATAAAATAAAACTAAAAAGATGTGGACCATCAGATCATAGTCAAAACGCGTTAGTAAGCTAATCCAATGGACCAGACGCGTTGTGCTTGATATGGACCTTAGTGAAACACACATGTGATCAGAAAAAGGGCAACCAATAAAATTAAAATGATTGGCACGCTATCATTGGCTGAGACGAAACATGTCATCGTCTTCAACCTCCAGACACCCTGGAATGGGGATTTTGTGAGATCCTTCAAATGGAAAAATTAGGATCCCAGGCTAGCATCATTGAACTCGTCTCTTCAAGACGATTCTAACACAACCATCGCGCCAAATTTATATAAGGTATGAAAAGAGATATGAATCAAAAACTCAAAAAATAGCGAGCACCTTCAATTTGAGATTTCTCTCTCAATTCTCAATGGATTTAAAAATTGTAAGCAACATTAGAATCAGACAAAGGAGTAGAATAAATTAGTTCTTAATTTGGATCCAAATGGTGGAGAATTTTACCTTTTCAAAGTTCAAGTAAGAAGCTCTGAAACTGGACTTTTGTAGCTTGAGTTATGGGTCGTTTTGATTGGTTTAAGTGCTAAAGAGTTTGTATGAAGTTCAAGGATGATGAATGCGCAAAGAATTTTGGAAAAGGAAGCTTAAATTTCAAAAACTGAATTCAAAAAAAGTTGGTTCGTGTGAGGTTTTGGCAGGGTGTTCTTGGCTCTCTAAGCTTGGGAAAACGAATGGGATAGTTCATGTATTTATAGGAGAAACAAATGGGATCAAAAGGAAGAGTGAATGATGCATTTTGGAGGGAATTCGTGTGGGTCTGCATCATGAAGAAAGTGTGACTTAATTTTGATCAAAACTCAGCTAAATCATGCGTTTCAAGATGCTAAATACTTTTGGGAAGTTCCTAATCATGATTAGAAACAAAAACGCGTGGAAAACTTGTGATTAGAAACCAAAACAAAGATTTTAAAATCCTGACTTTGTGAAAAATCCAGTTTCAAGTTACCAAATTCAAATCCATGGCATTTCCAACTCAGGGGTCTTAGGGCATAATTCTTGATGCTTTGGAAAGATGAGGTTACAAGCTTTGCAATGGAAAAAGAATGGAATCAAATGGATGCTTGAGCTGAAATTTACATGGAGTCAAAGTTGAAGAAAAAGAGTTGACTTTCCATACTTAGAAATATTTCAAATTCTTCTTCAAAAATTACCTATAATCTTTTGTAACCAAACATGGTCTTCCACTTAGAATTTTCTCTTGACCCAAAAAGATGGACTGAAGTAGACCTCTTTAATGACATTTTGAAATTTTAACCACCCAAAATTACCAAAAATTGAGCAAGTTGTGACTTGTTGAAGTTGGCCAAAAATCAAGAAATGACCTATAATCTTTTGCATTCTTAAGGAAACTTCCATCCATTTTCTCACTTTGCACATAAAAAAAGGAAAAAAGTAAACATATTAAAGATCATCATGGAAAAATAATGGACTAAAGGTGATAAAAATTGACCATGTTATGACCATTTGAAGTCACATATGGAAAATTGTGGATTCATCTAGATGACTTGTAATCTTTCTTCTTCACCAAGTTCCTTCCACATGAAAACTCCTTGGAACTTTTGAAGTGGTTTTTTGGTAACAATTTGAAGAGAAATATGTCTTTGGAATCACTCAAAAATACCAAAAGGTGAGCAAGATATGGTCCTTTGAAGTTCAAAACCCTAGCCTCTAGATCAAGAGAATGGTTTGAGGAACTTTGACAAGTTTGAACAAACTTCTTGTGCCAATATTCTTTCTTTGTGAATAGAAGTTATTGAGGATGATTGTGAGGACTCATAGCCACCAAAACCACTTCCATATCTTGAAATTTGAGAGAAATGTGCTCTTGTGACCAATAGGAACAAGACCTTGTCCAATCATGACAACTTCTTCACTCAACCCCTTGTACTTTTGAATCAATTTTGATAACTTTGAAATATGTTGAACCAAAGTAAGCCTTGTCATGCCATTTCTTCCAAAACCACTCCAATAGTGAAGTTTTAAATCCTCAAGCTATGTTGACTAGGGTATAGAAATAAACTTATGAACCCATGAAGCAACTTGTAAAACCTCATACCCTTTACCTACATTATTAACAAGTAAGGCAAACCAAAATTGCATTTTATTAATAAAAGAAAAATCAAAGCAAAATATTCATGATCATAAAAGAAAACAAGTCAAGGTGCTTGGTAACTCCTCAAAAAGAGCAAAGCTAAATGATAGGGAGAAGAACCAAAAGTCCTAATGTGATCTTGTTGTGATTGAATCAACATGGTATGATGAAGGGATCTTAGAGGAAAAAATTGGGGTACAACAGGATGAAATTTCGTTGCTGGAGGTGATGAGCTCTGTTGGAGATTGAGCTTCTGTATCTGTAGAAATAAACTCCGCTTGGGGGATGAAATTTATTGACTCGCCCGCAATTGCGAACCTCGGCTGGGGATAACTAAGTCCTGTTTCGGGAAAGCTGACATCAATATCTTTGGATACTTTTACTATGTGGGAAGTGTATGTAACAATAATCACGTTCCAAAGATGACTCTATCCTGATACATGCTGGGCAGAGGAACCGTCGGGTTTGGTACTTCTTGTTTTTTCCCTGTTTCTGGAATTACGAGTAACTGTCTTTTGTTTCTTATGTAAATATTTATGAGCAACAATCATTTTCAAATGCATATATCAAAAATAAATCATTGGACGATCTTGCAAAACAAAACAGAAAAAGATAAATAGATTGAAGTTTTTTTGTGAAAATGACTTGTATTGATTTTTAAATTGACTTGTAATAGGCGTTTTTTACAAGGAGACGGACGTCCTAGTAAGACAACGCCGCCAAAAGATAGAAATTATACAATTTGTGTAAAGGAAAGAAAAACAGTTATGTGAAATGACCCCATTGGGTTCCAACTCTACTATTGCTATTATATCTTCAAGCGTCTCATCACTTTGCTACTTGGCCGAAGGTTGATCAGATTGATTGGTGACGTCTGAGCTTGATAGTCGATACTGAAGTCTGGTTGCAAGATCATCCAATGAGACATAGTGATACGCTTCAATCCCTAACTTTTTCCTGGATTTCACTTTCGGGTTTTCAATTCACCGGGATACCCTTTTTGCCCAAGCCTCGCTTTCGGGTTTTCGACTTGCCGGGTGTACAGATTTTCATTTTCATCCCTTACTTTTGCCCGAACCATTTTGGTTCACCGGTAAGCCCTTATTGTTGCCTAGGCCAGTCGACCTAGCGGGTCTTTGATTATGCGTAGTATCTTTTCACTATGTCTGCATTGACAGGGTGAGGAAGGTCGTCACCGTCCATGGTGGTTAGAATCATAGCTCCTCCTGAGAAAATGTTCTTAACCATAAATGGCCCTTCGTACGTGGGAGTCCATGTGCCCCTGGGATCACCATGCGGCAGTATGATGCGTTTGATAAACAGATCCCTGACTTGATATTCTTGATGCCTAAATTTCTTGTTAAAATCCTTGATCATTCGCCTTTGATACGCCTGACCATGGCAGACAGCAGTAAGTCTCTTTTCATCGATTAGATTCAGTTGATCAAGTCGGGTTTGGATCCAGTCGTCTTCGTTCAAACCTGCATCCTTCATAATCCTGAGAGAGGGTATCTGGACTCCTATGGGTAGGATTGCCTCCATGTCATATACCAGAGAGTAGGGGGTTGCCCCTGTCGACGTCAGTGCTGAGGTACGACACCCATGAAGAGTAAATGGTAACATCTCATCCAGTCTTTGTATGTCACCGTTATCTTATGTACAATCTTCTTGATGTTCTTGTTAGCTGCTTCAACATCGCCATTCATCTTCCACTAATAAGGAGAAGAATTTTGGTGCTGTATCTTGAACTGTTTGCAGAGCTCCGTGATAATTGTGTTGTTGAGATTCGTACCATTGTCAGTATTAATTCTCTCTGGAACACCGTATCAACAGATCAGATTATGTCGGATAAACCGCGGCACAACGTTCTTGGTAACTGTAGCAAAGGAAGCTTCCTCAACCCACTTCATGAAGTAATCAATGGCTACTAAGGTGAAACAATGTCCATTGGAAGCGGTGGGCCTGATTTCTCCGATCATGTCGATTCCCCACATTGCATAGGGCCAAGGAGCAGTCAAGACATTCAAGGGGACTGGAGGCACATTCACCTTATAAGCGTATATTTGGCACTTATGAGAAGTTCGAGAGTGCTGATAACAATCAGCTTCCATAGTGGACCAATAATATCCTGCCCGTAGGATCTTCTTAGCCATGGTATGTCCATTAGAATGGGTTCTGAAGGTGCCTTCATGTAGATCTGTCATGATCCTCTCTGCTTCGCTATTGTCTACACACAGTAGTAGTGTGGAGTCATGGTTGCGTTTATAGAGGATTCCATTACTGAGGAAGAACTATGCAGCGAACCTTCTCAGAAACTTCTTATCATTGATAGATGCCCCTTTGGGATACTCTTGAGCCTCAAGATACTTTTTGAATTCGTGAAACCAGGGTTTGTCTGCCACTCCCTCGGTATCGGTTTCACAGCAGTGTGCGGGTTCATCCAACCTCTCAATGGTAATTTGGGGAGCTTCATTGTCCCACCTAACCTTGAACATAGAAGATATGGTAGCTAGCACGTCCGCCAACTAGTTCTCTTCTCGTGGGAAATGTTTGAAGGTTACCTCCTCAATGTGTGGGAGTAATGTTAGTACATACTCTTTGTAAGGAATGAGATTCAGGTGCTTCGTATCACACTCGCCTTTGATATGACTTATCACCAGTGTGGAATCCCCGAATACACTTAAGAACTTAATCCTCAGGTCAATAGTAGCTTCAAGACCCATGATACATGCTTCATACTCCGCCATGTTGTTGGTGCAGTTGAAACATAATTAGGTGGTGAATGGAGTATGACAGCCCTTGGGGGATATGATTACAGCGCCAATGTCATTACCCAGTGCATTCGAGGCTCCATCAAAATACATAGACCATCGGGACCCCTCCTCGGGTCCTTCATCCGGTCTAGGTTCTTTGTAGTCAGTCACCAACATGATATTCTCATCCGGGAACTCAAAATTCATGGACTAGTAGTCGTTCACGGCCTGATGAGCCAACTGATCAGCCAATACACTTCCCTTGATTTCTTTTTGGGTTGTATATTGTATGTCGTACTCAGTTAAGATCATTGGCCACCTTGCTATCCTTACAGAGAGAGCGGGCTTCTCGAAAATGTACTTGATCGGATCCATCTTTGATATCAACAAGGTAGTGTGAGTCAACATATACTGTCTCAGTCGGCGAGCAGCCCATGCCAAAGCGCAACATGTTTTCTCGAGCAATGAGTATCGTGTCTCACAGTCGGTAAACTTTTTGCTAAGGTAATAAATTGCGTGCTCTTTTCAACCAGACTCGTCATGCTGCCCCAGCACACACCCCATTGAATTATCAAGCACTGTTAAGTATAATATCAAAGGTCTTCCTTCAACTGGAGGCATCAGAATTGGTGGTTCTTGAAGGTATTTCTTGATTCTCTCAAAAGCGGTCTGGCATTCATCATTCCACTTTACCACTTGATCTTTCTTCAAAAGCTTAAAGATTGGCTCACAAGTAGCAGTCAAATGTGAAATGAACCTGGCGATATAATTCAAGTGTCCCAAGAAACCTCTAACTTCTTTCTCTGTACAGGGAGCCGACATTTCTTGTATGGCCTTTACCTTCGCAGGGTCTACCTGAATACCCTTGTCATTGACGACAAAACCCAGAAGCTTACCAGATCATACCCCGAAGGTACACTTGTTCGGATTCAACCTTAACTTGTATGTCTTCAACCTGTCAAACAATTTCTGGAGATGATCAAGGTACTCTTCCTCAGTCTGAGACCTAGCTATCATATCATCAACATAAACTTCAATCTCATGGTGAATCATATCGTGGAACAAAGCGACCATGGCGCGCTGATAGGTTGCCCCAGTGTTATTCAACATAAAAGGCATCACCTTGTAGCAGAAGGTGCCCACTGTGTAACGAAGGTTGTCTTCTCCATGTCTTCAGGAGCCATCTTGATCTGGGTGTATCCAGAGAAACCATCCATGAAGGAGAAGATTTTGTGTTGTGCAGTATTGTCGACCAGAACATCAATGTGAGGAAGTAGGAAGTCATATTTGGGGATCGCCCGGTTCAGGTCTCTGTAATCTACGAGCATCCGTACCTTACCGTCCTTCTTAGGTACCGGGACGATGTTGGCAACCCACTATGGATAGGAAGTGACATCTAAGAATCCTGCGTCGAACTGTTTCATGACCTCTGCTTTGATCTTCTCTAACATTTCAGGGAGCATACGACGAACCTTCTGTTTTACCAGAGGACAATCTTCTTTAGTTGATCGGGATTATACTTAGGTATCCAATGATTCGGACTGCAAGTGCACAGTCTTATCGTGTAGTTTCAAAAGATATTGAACCACAGAGACTGATGAATCGATCTACCGTCTTCTATTGTTACTTCGCAAATCTAAAGCTAATGAATGTTTGATTGGGTTGTAGGGAAAACTAAATACTAAATTAAGTTGGATTTTTAATAATCAATGAGCGTAACTACCAGTATGCAATAGTCGAACCTCGGTAACTAGAGACCGGTTGGGTGTCTTTATATTTTCAAAATAGCTTTTAGTAAAACTTATTTAGTCTAAAAACCCTCGTCTCACATTGTCGTTTTATTGATCTAGGCTATGCAGTTAATTCCTAACGTACGCTTCCGCCATCCCGCAGGAGTTAAAAACACCTTTTGAAAACTAAATAAAATCTTAATTAACTTTAAAGTGCTTCCGCTGTATTTTAAGCTAATGCCTAATTACTACTGTCCAGTTAAAAGATCTCAAACTTCCGCTTTGTTGACCCTAACCTCTATCTGTTCTTTACTTTCGTAACAAAACAATTTAATGATTAAAAATAGTAACTTCGGCTAGAAAAGAAAGTTTTGTAGTAAAAATAATCCCAACTAAGTTACTCGTTCCCTTGGTTAGGTAACCTTACATACCGGTATAGAATTTCTAGCCTAACATAATATCAGACCAAATCACAGAATAATTCAAGATACATACGAAAACAAACATAATTATATTGATTAAAAGTAATAAAAATTCGTAAATATAAAACTGGTAATAATTCTGAATATAGAAGCACTCCTGCACAAACTGTAGGCTTTGCTTCGATCGAAGAATATATGTAACCGTACAATGAAAATAATGCTAGAAGGAATATAGAAATAACTGGGAAATAAATAATGCTTAAAGAATATTTGCTAAGAGTAAAAACGAATTCTCCAAAGTTTCTTCCCAAAAGAAGAACTGCTTTCTCGTATGGTCCAATGCCCTATTTATAACTCTTGCGTGATCAGTTCGTTCTCGGAACTGTAGGAACAGTTTGTGTTCCTTTGAGAAATAATAGGACCACTAATTTTGTTACGTTCTTCATGCTTTGACTGAGTGGATCAGATAATATAGGTGATCGTTGGATTTGCTTTGAATTGGTTTCCGTCTGTTGGATGCGAAGAAAGTGGGAGAAAATGGCCTTGTGACGTTCATCACGTCCAAGTGACGATAGTCACTTGGTCCATCTCAATGCGTGACGAGCGGAAATGCTCCTTGACGATCGTCAAGGTCTTCTTCATGGTGGGCCACGTGCTCACATGCTTGATGGGCTTAAGCTGATTTCTTCTCCTTTGGCCCTTTTTGCTATCTTTGCACCTTCTTTTCTTCATTTCTTCCAAAGTGCTTAGCTTAATGTATATCTGCAAAAATAGAAAAATACCTTGCATAATACCTATAAAATAATTTAATTTAAACTAAAGTATGAGAAATATTTTGTGTATATCAAGCCAGAAATATCACATATTTGTGTGTCATCAAACTCCCCCATACTTAAACTTTGCTTGTCCTCAAGCAAATACGAAGTACGATGTTTTTCTAAACATGGTCAGATGCACGGTTATGACTCGGATCAACTAATATATAGATGCGTTGTGTTTTTGTTAGAAAATCGATGCCTCGATTCATGCTCCATTACTACGTCAATGACACTAGACAAACCCATTTTACGTAAACTGGTTACAGGTCCCGTCTTAGCCTACCTCAAGTATTTGCCTTGTTTTGTCCTTTTCATTCTAGCGTAATCACATTAAGCCCTTTATCTTTACATGCACATAGCAGAACAGTCGGTTAGTGGTTATGATCCTTTTAACCCTTAGAGGTTTTTGGCATAGTAATGTGGCAACCTTTTTCAATTCAATGGTTGGATGCGGGGGATCAGACCGTAATCTGCCCTACTGAGTTCAGTACCAGATGCTCCTGAACCATCCACCAAATGAATTTTCATGTTACTTTGTAAGGTTTACATCCTTTGGATTAAACGATCGGGTAAGGATCGTCCAATTTAATTGGTGTGTTTCCTTGCAACATTTTGCTGAAATATTATATCATCCACTTATATTCATCGACTTCTTGCGTAGTTTGTGTTTAAGATGGTGCTGACTGCTAATATAAACTACTCAGGGTTACTACAAAGACTAAACTCAGGGTGTTGGAATAACTGGTACTTGAACTGATCTATCATACTCTGGGGTTGTAGAATGTCTAGACGGTAGAAATTTCGCTTAATCTTGCCACAATTCCTGACAATTAAAGATCTTGCAGTGTATGTACTTGTCGAGTGAGTCAATTTTTTTTTATAGGGCCCAAAAAAGAAAGGGGAGTCTAAAAGAACAACACAAATTGCTTCAATAGATAACTTGATGAAATTTTGTATTGAATTAGAGATAACGGAAGGGAAATTATAAAGAAAATAAAAATTATTAGGAAAGGGAAATACTTCCTCCCCCATACTTGAATCATACATTGTCCCTAATGTATTGACATAAGATGGAAAGGGGGCATGGAAACTAGATAATCATTCTTCCTCCTCTTGTCTTCGGAATCTGCCACGTGTCCTCGCTCTCCGACGTGCTTGTTCACCGTGTCTGGAAGATTCGCCTCCATCTCTCTGAGATATGACGTTATGCAAGTCATCAACACGAAGTGTTAAGGCTCGCATATCTTCTGTCATTCCTGCGGTGAATTCTAGCATACTTTGATCATGCCTGCGAGTGTAGTCGTTTTGGTCACTCTGCATTTGTTGCATGAGATTCATCATTTCAATTTGGCGCGTCTCGAGGCTTTGGTAGCGTTGAGTGGACAGCTGGTTTTGCTGCATTATTACGGCATAGATTGCATCGATGGTGGCAGGATTGTTGGCGTGTTGTGGTTGGGGCTCTTGCTGCTCTAATTCTTCTTCGATTTCATCAGCGACAGCGTTGTTGGTCTCACCTTGATTTCCTTGCTCATTTTCTCTGGGTTCTGGGGCGTTCAGGTTGTAAAGCCAATTATCTGGATTGCCCAAATTAGTACGATTGTGATTCGGCATGATCACGCTATGAACTTTTGCATTCTTAACCATTAGATAGTACCCTCCAGCTTCTCGTACTTTGATCAGGCGTTCAGCTCTACAGTTATCAATATCCATATAAACTGCTGGAAGCGGAGGTAGGAGTTGAATCCTTTCCCCCCAGTTCAGGTGAATTGCGATTCTGGTGACAATGCCTCTGATACAAAAAGGCGTAGTCTCGTCTCTCGTAACAAGGTTTTGAATATGGGCCATCATTAAAGTAACGGGATTAAGACGGAGGTCTTGTGAAAAGGTACAGTGAATAGCATACAACTCTTTAGTATTGACTTTGTTGTTGTTTGCCCTTCCAAATACTGTGTCTGCCATAATGCAGTGTAAGAAGCGAATGTTCGGGTTGTGGATGTGAGAGGCGTAACATGCTTCGGGAATAACATTTGGTTCACCGGTTATTCTCTCTCATAGTGTGTACGCACTTCCTTCCAATCCAATTCCGGGGGAATGCGATATTGCACATTATTTCCACGGGGAAAATGAAATATGTCGCTCAAATTTTCATGGCTAAGTGTGTACTCTCGGTTGAACATCTGAAATTGAGCGGCTCCTGTTAGGTGTGCGTCAGCATCATCACGAGTGTGATAGGCGTAGGAACTTAAGAATTCCAACGTTAGAGCTTCGTAGGTTGGTGTGTTCATCGTGCTAATAAAGCTCAGGCCAACATTGTTCAGCAAGCCTTGCATATGGGTTTACAACCCCAATTCTTGCAAGCAGTTGTTGTCAACGAACCTCGTGGATGTTAGCCCTCGACAATGGAATTTTATGTACCTTTCCTTTTGAAGTTCACCTACTTCTCCTTGTCGGAGCACGAGATGTCGCATGTCGGGTTCGGGTTGGTTTGGTGGATTCCTTTGGGCGGCCATGATTTTGAACTTGATAGAAAAAAATGTATTTGTGATGAAGAGATGGAAGGTGGGTGGTAGTGATGAAAAATAGGGGATGGGAGAAAGGTTTATATAGATTGTTTTATTGAGTAGGAAATTAAGGAAGTTAAGGATGAATGGAGTAAATGGGGTAGTGGGGGTTTTAAAACAAAATTTCGTGCAAGTTTCAATGTGGTTCAACGGTCACGGGAAGAGAAAACGTGGGAGACAAGCTCTGACGCTTGTCACGCGTTCCTGACGTTCATCAGGGTCAAAGGGACAAGCTCTGACGCTCGTCACATGCTTCCTGACGTCCGTCAGGGTGTAATGGTGCGTGCATGTCTTTTGTTTGACCGCGTGCAGTAAAGCAGGGATTGATTAATTAATTCATTCATATAATTTAAGTAATATTGCAAGGGATATTTAGTGGCACGTAGTAGATTTGGAGGAATGATAGTCGAAATAAATAAATAAGAAACAAATACTGTGAAATAAATAAGAATAATAATTGAAATTGCAAAGTATGAAATGTAAATGAAAATAAATAAATACTGCGAATAAAAATAAATAAATGCTTTGAAATAAAAAGATAAAAATAAAATAAATAGATAAATAGATATTTGAAATTTTTAGAACCGAAAGTAACAGAGTATTCGAAAGATATGAGTATAAAACGATAATAAGTATTAAGAATAATAATGAACCCCCCCCCCATACTGAGAATAAACAGTGTCCTCACTGGGGTGGCACAGAAACAAAACTATCGAGCACTAGGTCCTCCTGGAGGTGGGGCAGTAGCGTGTAGATGCTGATAAATATGATCAAACTACTCCGTAACGACATCCATGAAATGAAAGAAGTCACGCCGTAGTGTGCTGATATGATCTTTAACGGTGGCGAGCTCTCCTCGGAGCGTAGTAACATCTGACTGCAGTGTCGTGATAGTGTGTGCATGATCAACCATAGGGACGTTGACAGGTTTGGTAACAAGGGGAAGTGTAGGGTATTTTGATGGAGTATAGTCATGGTAACCGGTAGGTGTGGACGGGTCGCTCTCCTCCCTCTCAGGGTCATGTTCATCTGTCTTTTCTAGGTTATATAGCCAGTTTTTCTTAGTATAGACACTTGTGTTCTCAGGGCTAGGCAAGAGGAAGTAATAGACAGGGTCATTTCGTACCAGCAGTTAAAAGTGAGGTGGGTCGAGGTTACCAATTAAAGATATGTTAAAATAGAAAGGGATATCCATGGTATAGTATCTGCCGTACGGCGTAAGGCGTGATAAAGATGACCATAGGGATAAGGCCTTGACTATCATAGTGACTAGCCCACCGACACACATGGGTCCATGGGTACATTGAGCTATAGCAAACATGTTGGCGATCATAAATGATGAACCAATGACGGGTCTGGACTGGAAAGCACAGTAAATAATGAATAACTCATCCCTAGAAACTGAGAGTCTATTTATAGGTTTTCCAAAAAGGGTGAAAGCTAATATGTGGTGGAAATACCTAATTGCAGGGTTATGGATCTCAGTCGCATCTAAGTGGTCAGGGTCCTCAGGGTATTGGCTAGCTATGTCCCTCCAAAAGTGGTTAAGTTCAAAATTAAGGTAGTCATCCTCCTGGGTTTCCGTGTAGGCATCTATAGAACTAGGGAATCCTAGCAGCTCAGTAAGACGACGAACTGTAAACTGGTGGGTGAAGCCAAATAATATGAAGGACATCTGTCCCCTACTACGCCCTAGGCCTTGGGTTAGTTTATAAATGAGTGAGCTCAAGAACTCTAAGGTGAGGCATTGATGTGTAGGGTATTTATGTGCAAGGAATCCTTCCCATCCTATCTGGTTAAACAAGAAATATACACTCTCCCTAATGCCTAAAACTGTCAACGTGGGATCATGCACATAAGTAGTCATGCTCATCTGGCGCTGAGCCAGAATCTCATACCGCCGCTGTTGGGCCTCCGTGGCAAAGATGATAGTATCCATAAATGAGTTTATTTTGTAAGTTCCTGTGAGTCAGTACTAAATTTGTAAAAGAAAAATGCAAATAAATAAAATATGCAATGGGAGAAAGAAAGAAAAATGAAAATTGGAAAATAAAAATCAAAATGCAAAATAAAAAATATAAAGAGATTTGAAGGAAATTAAATGAAAAACTTGTGGGTTGCCTCCCACACAACACTTGTTTAATGTCGTTAGCTTGACAATGTTTTAAACGTGAATTAGTTTCCTAATTCGGGTGGTAGCTCTAATAGTGTCAAGCTCGTGGTGTAGTCCTTGTTTTCAACGTTGTAATAATGTTTTAGACGTTGGCCATTCACTAAGAACGGGTTCGTGGACTTTCCTTTAATCTCTATGGAACCACTAGGGAAAACATTGGTCACTTCGAAGGGTCAAGACCATCGTGAACGGAGTTTCCCAGGAAAAAGTTTTAGACGAGAGTTGAATAGGAGAACTACATCTCCTTCATTGAATTCCTTCCTTGAGATTTGTTTGTCGTGCCACTTTTTCGTCCTTTCTTTGTAGATCCTCGCATTTTCATATGCGTCTAATCTTAGTTCTTCCAATTCATTTATGTCGAGGATTCTTTTCTCACCTGCCGTAGTGTAGCTTAGGTTTAAAGTTTTAATTGCCCAGTAAGCTTTGTGTTCAATTTCCACTGGCAGGTGGCATGACTTACCATAGATGAGTTTAAAGGGTGTTGTACTTATTGGCGTCTTGAACACCGTCCTGTAGGCCCATAATGCTTCAGGTAACTTAGCCGACCAGTCCTTTCTTGACGTGGCAACAGTTTTTTCCAATATTTGTTTTATTTCTCGATTTGAGACTTCCGCCAGTCCGCTTGTCTGGGGGTGGTTTGGTGTTGCTACGCGGTGTTTCACCCCATATTTGGTTAGGAGTTTATCGAAGATTTTGGATATGAAGTGGGAGCCACCGTCGCTTATGACTTTCTTGGGTACACAAAACTTTGGGAATATAATGTTCTTGAAGAGTTTAATCACGACTCTAGTATCGTTTGTTGGAGAAGCTATTACTTCGATCCATTTTTTGAAACGTAATCTACAACCACGAGTATATATTTGTTACCGAATGAGGATGGAAATGGTCCCATGAAGTCTATTCCCCATACATCAAAGACTTCGACTTGTAAAATGCCAGTCTGAGGCAACTCATCGCATATGGATATGTTTCCAGTGCGTTGGCATCGGTCGCAGTTAAGGATGGCTATGTGCACATCTTTCTATAAATTTGGCCAATAGAAACCAGACTGCAAAATTTTTGCACATGTCTTTGATGTGCTTGCATGTCCTCCGTAAGGGGCATCATGACAATGAGAAATAATGTTTTCAATTTCATTTTCCGGTACGCATCATCGGAAAATACCATCGGCACTTCTCTTGAATAGTAAAGGTTCATCCCAAAAGTAATGTTTCAAATCGTGAAAGAATTTTTTCTTCTGTTGATAAGTCAAATCAGGGGGTAAGATTTTGGCAGCCAAGTAATTTTCTATATCCGCATACCATGGTAAGGTTTGATTAGTTCAGACAGAGACCACGGTTTCGTTTATATCATTATTTATTTCGTCTTGGCTCTCTTGTGAATTATAGCTAATAGCTTGTGTGTCAAGTTCTAAAAGTAGTTGGTTTGGATTCAGTTCAGGTGGTTCTTCGATGGCATCTCCTAAGTCCATCTGAGCTAACAGACGTTCATACGGGAAGTCATCGTTAATGGGTACTTCTTCTGGTGTCGGCCTTTCCATTCAATATAAATGGTCGGCTACTACGTTCTCGATACCTTTCTTGTCTTTAATTTCTAAATCTAACTCTTGTAGAAGCAGAATCCATCTCAATAGTCCCGGCTTCGAATCTTGCTTGGTTAAGAGATATCTAATAGTTGCGTGGTCTGTATAAATGATTATTTTTGCGCCTACTAGGTAGGAGGGAAATTTGTCTAGTGCAAAGACTACAGCTAAAAGTTCTTTTTCCGTAGTTGCGTAATTCATCTGTGCAGGGTCCAAGGTTCTACTTGCATAATATATCGCATGAAGCTTCTTATCTCTTCGTTGTCCCAGGACTGCACCTACGGCGTAATCACTTGCGTCGCACATGATTTCAAATGGAAGTCTCCAATTAGGTGGTTTCATGATTGGTGCGGATACAAGAGCTATTTTTAAATGGTTAAATGCCTTTAGGCATTTGTCATCGAAATCGAATTCAACGTCTTTCATAAGGAGGGTAGTTAGAGGTTTTGATATTTGCGAGAAATCTTTTATGAATCGCCAATAGAAACTGGCGTGTCCTAAGAAACTGCGTATTTCTCTTACTGTTTTAGGGGGTTGCAAGTTTTCTATGACTTCGAACTTAGCTTTATCGACTTCAATATCCTTTTCAGACACAACGTGTCCTAGTACGATTCCTTGTTTGACCATAAAGTGGCACTTTTCCCAATTCATAACGAGGTTAACTTTTATGCATCTCTCCAAAACATTCTCTAAATTTATCAGACAATCTTCAAAACTCTCTCCACATACAGAAAAGTCGTCCATAAAGACCTCAATGATGTTGTCTATGAAATCAGCAAAGATTTCCATCATGCACCTATGAAATGTGGCGGGAGCGTTGCATAATCCAAACGGCATTCGTCGGTAGGCGAAAGTTCCATAAGGACATGTGAATGTTGTTTTCTCTTGGACATCGGGGTGAATAGGAATTTGAAAGAATCCTGAGTAACCGTCTAGATAACAGTAATGAGAGTTCTTAGCTAATCGCTCAAGCATTTGATCGATGAATGGTAGAGGAAAATGGTCCTTGCGAGTGGCCTTGTTTAGCTTCCTATAGTCAATACACATTCTAGCTCCGCTTATAGTTCGTTCTGCTACAGCTTCACCTACTTTGTTTGTTGTTACTGTTATACCACCTTTCTTTGGTACACAGTGGACTGGTCTTACCCATTGACTATCAGAGATTGGGTATATGATTCCTGCATTTAGAAGTTTTTTTACTTCATCTTTAACTACAATGCTCCATATTGGGTTAATTCTTCGTTGATGTTCTCTAGAAGATTTGTAGTCATTTTCCAGCATAATATGATGCATGCAAATAGAAGGACTTATTCCTTTGAGATCTGTAATGTTGTATCCCAAGGCAGATGGATATTTTCTTAATACTTGTAATAATTTGTCAGTTTCTTGTTGTCCTAAGTGTGTGTTGACAATTATAGGTCGTTTTAACTCGGTGTCAAGGAATTCATATCTAAGGGTCTTAGGTAATGGCTTAAGATCCAATGTTGGTTTTCTTGGACAAGGCATGTGATCGGGTGTCAGAGCTAAGCATTCACTCAGATTGTCGTCTCGGTATTCGGGACACCATTCGTTATCTTCGAATATAAGAGGTGTGGGAATCTTCATGGTTTCAGAACAAGGTATCGGTTCCCATTCCATTTCTCTTACGCATTCGTCCATGATGTCTACCAGATAACATGTGTCATCTATGGCAGGCACTTGTAAGAATTGTGTCAGAATAAATTTGACTTTATCTTCACCTACTTCAAAGGTTAGTTTTCCCTTTTTTACATCTATGATAGCTCCAGCAGTAGCTTAGAATGGTCTTCCTAAAATGATAGGTGTACTTTCGTCTTCTCTAATGTCCATGATTATGAAATCTGTAGGGATGTAGAATTGACCTATCCGTACATGAAGGTTTTCTAAGATTCCTACTGGGTATTTGACAGAGCGATCCGCCAATTGAACAAACATCTTTGTTGGTCTTAGTTCACCCATTTCCAGTTTGTTGCATATGGATAAAGGCATAACGCTAATACTAGCTCCTAAATCACATAGGGCTTTGTCTATGACAAACTTACCTATATGACATGGTATAGAGAAGCTTCCAGGATCTTTCAGCTTAGGAGGCATCTTGTTTTGGATAATTGCGCTACATTCTACAGTATGTGTGACTGTTTCATTATCTTCTAGCTTTTTCTTGTTGGATAAGATTTCTTTGAGGAATTTGGCATAGGAGGGCATTTGAGTTATGGCTTATGTGAAAGGAATTGTTATATTAAGTTGTTTCAGAAGTTCTACGAATTTTTTAAATTGCCCTACATTCTTAGGTTTGGCTAATCTACCAGGAAATGGGATTTGGGGTTTATAAGGCGGTGGAGGCACATAAGGTTTTTATTTTTCTTTTTCTTTTTCTTTGGCCTCTCCTCCTTTATCTTCTTCGTCCTCCTCTGGTTTCTCTGGTTTATTTTCCTTCTCAGTTGGTATTTCGGACCTTTGATACATATTTTGATTTGACAGTCTCGGGTCAGACGGTCCATCTAACTCGGTTCCACTTCTTAATATGATGGCATGAGCATGCCCCTTCGGGTTAGGTTGTGGTTGACCAGGAAATGTATCAGCCGGTGCAGCTGTAGGTGCTTGTTGTTGAGCCACTTAAGAGATTTGGGTTTCTAACATTTTATTGTCGGTGGCCAAAGCATCTATTTTGTTTGCTAATTGTTTTATTTGCTCGTTAGTGTGTATGTTTTGATTTTGGACGTCTTTGTTTGTTTGCGCTTGGGTAGCTATGAAGTTCTCCATCATCAATTCTAAGTTTGATTTTCTGGGTGCACTAGGAGCGTTTGCAGGAGGTTTCTGATATCCAGGTGGCACATCAGGTGCTTGGTTTGGATGATACAACGCATTGAGGTTTTTATATGAGAGATTTGGGTGATTTTTCCATCCAGGGTTGTATGTGTTTGAGTAAGGGTTTCCTTGAGCATAACTCACTTGGTCAGTTGGAGTCCCTGTCAAGATCTTACATTCGGTAACTAAATGTCCAGGTACTCCGCATATTTCGCAACTGGGAGTTATAGCAGCCATGGTGGCTGGAGGTATTGCGGTCAAATTATCTATCTTTAGGGTGAGGGCATCTACCTTAGCATGGACACTGTCTAGATCGCTTATCTCATTCATGCCTCCTTTTGTCAATGTTTTCTCTGCAGTACCTTTGTCTACTTGTCCTCTTTCACTTCCCCACTAATAGTGGTTTTGGGCCATGCTTTCTATTAGAGCATAGGCAGCGGTGTAGAATTTGTCCATAAGTGCACCTCCTGCAGTTGCGTCTATCGTTAATCTTGTATTGTAAAGGAGACCATTGTAGAAGGTATGGATAATCAACCATTCTTCCAAGCCATGATGTGGGCATAGTCTCATTATATCGTTGTATCATTCCCATGCATCGAAAAGGGATTCGTTTTCCTTTTTCCTAAAATCGCTTATCTGAGACCTTAGCATAGCTGTTTTGCTTGGCGGGAAATACCTTGCAAGGAAGACTTTCTTCAGCTCATCCCATGTAGTGACTGAGTTTGCGGGTAGAGATTGGATCCAAGCTCTGGCTCTGTCTCTTAGATAAAAAGGGAAGAGACGGAGTCTTATTTCCTCTTGACTGACCCCATTGTTCTTAATTGTATCTGCGTACTGTAGAAATACTGATAGATGAAGATTAGGGTCTTCCATTGACCCACCATAGAACTGGTTCTGTTGTACAGCAGATAACAAAGAAGGTTTCAGTTCAAAGTTGTTAGCCTCGATTGGAGGGGCAGTAATGCTATTGTGCGGTTCATCTTGTGAGGGAATGGCGTAGGATTTGAGTGGGCGCGGAGCAGGATTGGCAGCCATTTCTTCGGTTGGTCTAGAAATGGGAGATTCGAGTGATTGACGAGGTTGAGTGTTATGCAAGAGATGATACTCTTGAATGTGGCGTCTAAGTATGAGGTACCGCTCGATATCGTTGATTTGTATGTATAACGGCTCGCCTTGCGAACGAGTGTTTGGCATACAAATAAGAATAGAAATAGAAAAGAAGAAGAGAAGAAAAAGAGAGGTTTTTGCTCTAGTCTCTACTGCGTAACAAAAGAGTAGCGATATCAACTTAAATCAGTCCCTGGCAACGGCGCCAAAAACTTGATCGGGATTATACTTAGGTATCCAATGATTCGGACTACAAGTGCACAGTCTTATCGTGTAGTTTTAAAAGATATCGAACCACAGAGACTAATAAATCGATCTACCGTCTTCTATTGTTACTTCGCAAATCTAAAGCTAATAAATGTTTGATTGGGTTATAGGGAAAACTAAATACTAAATTAAGTTAGATTTTTAATAATCAATGAGCGTAACTACCAGTATGCAATAGTCGAACCTCGGGAACTAGCGACCGGTTGGGTGTCTTTATATTTTCAAAACAGCTTTCAGTAAAACTTATTTAGTTTAAAAACCCTCGTCTCACACTGTCGTTTTGTTGATCTAGGCTATGCGGTTAAGTCCTAACGTACGCTTCCGCCATCCCACAGGAGTTAAAAACACCTTTTGAAAACTAAATAAAATCTTAATTAAATTTAAAGTGCTTCCGCTGTATTTTAAGCTAATGCCTAATTACTATTGTCCAGTTAAAAGATCTCAAACTTCCGCTTTGTTGACCCTAACCTCTATCTGTTCTTTACTTTCGTAACAAAACAATTTAATGATTAAAAATAGTAACTTAGGCCAGAAAAGAAAGTTTTGTAGTAAAAATAATCCCAACTAAGTTACTCGTTGCCTTGGTTAGGTGACCTTACATACCGGTATAAAATTTCTAGCCTAACATAATATCAGACCAAATCACAGAATAATTCAAGAGACATACGAAAACAAACATAATTATATTGATTAAAAGTAATAAAAATTCATAAATATAAACCTGATAATAATTCTGAATATAGAAGCACTCCTGCACAAACTGTAGGCTTTGCTTCGATCGGAGAATAGATGTAACCATACAATGAAAATAATGCTAGAGGGAACATAGAAATAACTGGGAAATAAATAATGCTTAAAGAATATTTGCTAAGAGTAAAAACAAATTCTCCAAAGTTTCTTCCCAAAAGAAGAACTGCTTTCTCGTATGGTCCAAGGCCTTATTTATAACTCTTGTGTGATCAGTTCGTTCTCGGAAATGTAGGAACAGTTTGTGTTCCTTTGAGAAATAATAGGACCACTAATTTTGTTACGTTCTTCATGCTTTGACTTAGTGGATCAGATAATATAGGTGATCGTTGGATTTGCTTTGAATTGGTTTCTGTCTGTTGGATACGAAGAAAGTGGGAGAAAATGTCCTTGTGACGTTCGTCACGTCCAAGTGACGATAATTACTTGGTCCATCTCAATGCGTGACGAGCGGCAATGCTCCTTGACGATCGTCAAGTTCTTCTTCATGGTGGGACACGTGCTCACATGCTTGATGGGCTTAAGCTAATTTCTTCTCCTTTGGCCCTTTTTGCTATCTTTGCACCTTCTTTTCTTCATTTCTTCCAAAGTGCTCAGCTTAATGTATATCTGCAAAAATAGAAAAATACCTTGCATAATACCTATAAAATAATTTAATTTAAACTAAAGTATGAGAAATATTTTGTGTATATCAAGCCAGAAATATCACATATTTGTGTGTCATCATTAGTCGGCAGGCGATGTACCACAATATCAGTGTCCAAACCAGGCATGTCTTCATAGGACCAGGCGATGATCTCAACATAGTCGTGCAACATCTATATATACCTTTGTTTAACGCTAAGCTCCATATTTGCACCTATTTTAACCTCTTTTATGTCTTCTTCAGTACCCAAATTCACTATCTCAACCGACTCTTCATGGGGCTGTATGACCCTTTCTTCATGTTGTAGTAGCCTAGCAAGTTCTCTAGGCACCTCACAATCATCCTCACCTTCGTCCTCGGCTTGGTTGATCGGATTTTTGAAGTCATAACTGGAAATAGCAGAGTTGTTATCAATGGGATCCAGAGTGGATATGGATCTGCATTATGATACGTGAGTGTGTGTAAGAGAATAGTTGTTTTGATAGAGTGGAAAACAAAAAAGAAAAACAGAGAGTGCAAAATTTGTATGCAAGAAACGTCAAATGCTTTATTAATGATTATGAAATGACAAATATCAACCCTCACAAGCAAAGCCAAGGTGCCTCGGGCAAGGCACCGGGCCGTAAAGTTTCAAATTGTTTATTACAACTCTCAAAACAAGTAAGTCAATTACTGCAGAATAAAAGAAACAGGTATAAAGTCCCTAGCCGTCTAGTTACTCGGTCCACCATTGATAGTTGGGTAGATCCAGCTGTCAATGTCTAAGTCCTCTTCACTGTCTTCAATGGCGTTAATCCCACGATTGTTGATGCGTAGGGGAGGTCCTCCAGTACGAGCGTGCCTAACAGCCCTTTGAGCCCTTGTAGTAAAGCCCAAACCAAATTTATCAGTTTTATGAGTGAAATCAGGGAGCTAACCCCAATTGGCACACCCACCTTCTTCAACCGTGACCCTGGCATCCTTGAGAGAAGCCATCCTCAAAGGAGGTTTGTTTCTAGTAGTTTTAGTTGATGCCAAGATCTGAGGGACCTCTTCAAAATTCTGACAAGGAGTTTCGATGAATTCCCCGTCCATCTCTACGTAGCAGAAGGAGTTTAGGTGACTCACCATATATTCTTCTTCACCCTGTACTGTGACAATCTTTCCTTTCATCGTATACTTCAGCATTTGGTGGAGTGTGGAGGTGACTGCCCCAGCCTCGTGGATTCATGAACGACCCAGCAAACAAGAATACGAAGGCCTGATATCCATCACATAGAATATGGACCCAAAAGTCTGAGAACCCACTTTGACAAGGATGTCTACCTCCCCGTGCACCATTCTCTTCGATCTGTTAAAAGCCATCACCATAATGTTACCGGGCTTTAGAGTCAAACCCTCACAATCCAAATGGTCCAACGCCTTCTTCGATAGAACATTCAGTGAAGACCCGTTATCTACCAGCACATGAGCTATAGTGGTGCCCCTGCATTCAATCGAGACATGTAGAGCATCGTTATGCTTCCTTCACTTCAGTGTCAAGTCAGCATCTGAAAAACCCAACCCATTATCAGCAGTCAGGTTGGCCACACAGTCTTTGAACTGATCAGCTGAAGTCTCTTGCGGCACATGCGCAGTCTTGAGAAATGTAATCAATGCCTTCGCATGGGCTTCAGAACACAACAACAGAGACAACATGGATATCTTTGATGGGGTCCGCCCCAGCTGCTCTACCACATTGTAGTCTCTCTTCTTAATGATTTTTTTAGTATTTCCTCCATTTCTTGTTTATAGGCTTCCACAACAATTTTCTTAGGTGCCTCCGTCCGGGCAGGCTCACCTACAACCTCTTTTTCGCGGGTATTAGACGATTCACTGACAGGGGTAATAACTGGAGTAATAACATGAATAGTAGTTGATGTACTAGCAGGAATAGCAGATGGAATGATAATAGACTTGTTAACAGTCTTAGGGGAAATCTCGGGAGATAAATCCCTTCCACTTCAGGTGATTTTGCTGGTTCCGACAACGTTATCAATATCAGGATCAGCTCCTTCATCTTTCAAATCTTGTTTGATGCCATGATAGAACACATCGACACCATAATTCCAGGGGACAACTTTGTCCGAGACATACGGGACATGACCAGGAACAGTGATTATCAGCAGAGCAATTCTTGGAGCAGATGTAATCCTAACAGGTATTCTCGAGGAAACCTTGGAAGGATTGGCGGAAATGGTTATAATGGCAACGTCTTCAGATGGTACAACAGGAACCAATGTTTTCTCAAACAAAATTTCTTTGCTATCCATCAGGCGTTGGACACCTAACTTCAGCAAACGGTAACCGAAAGGTAGAAACGAACACATGTGGCAACCTTCACTATAACCCGGAAATAAACTGGCCAACAGCAAATTCTTCTTGACAGTCATGAGAGGAGTAGATACTTCATCGACAGAGGTAACAAACAAATCAGTATCAACAACATTAACTCCACGACCGTGTTTAGGCATGGGAGCAGTTATGACGTTGGGCTTCTCCAGAGCATCAAAATCTATTTCCTTGGCTTCAATCAAGTCTTGTGTTTTATTCCTCAGAGCCCAGCAATCATTTGTATCATGTCCAGGACTCTCAGAATGATAAGCACACCGGGCATTCAGATTATATCTGGGAGATATGGTTTTTGGATTCTTGGGGGCCTCTTTCAAGGTTGCCAAGTTGGATCTCAGCAGATGAGGTAGTATTTCAGCCAATGTCATGTCAATGCGGGTAAACTGCCGTTGTGTTCATTCCACCCTTTGTTGGTTGTTGCGTTGTAGAGCAACTGCAGGTCTAGGTATCATCACGGCACTTACTGTCTGACGATGTTCAACCCTGTTTTGGCCCCTCGCGCTGTAGATGGCACTGGCTTCCTTCTTTCCAGCAAAAGGCTTCTTTACTAAACTTGAAGAGGCATCCTTCTGTATTTTGCCGCTTCGAATCCCAGCTTCTACTATTTCCCCAGTTAGGATCAACTCAGTGAAACCCGCTGACGAGCTGCCGATCAAATGATTGAAAAATGGACCAAATAGTGTCCCTAGAAACATATCAACCAACTCCCTATCAGACAATAGGGGTTGAACTCTCCCAGCCAAGTCTCTCCATTTTTGTGCATAATCTTTAAAACCTTCACCTGCACCCATGGACATACTCAGGAGTTAAGTACGAGTGGGAGCAAGGTCGAAATTGTATTGATACTGCTTGTAGAAAGCATCAGCTAGATCTTCCCAGTTTCAGATATTGGCTCCCTCCAGCTGGTAGAACCATTCAAGCTGAGTCCCTAACAGACTATCTTGAAAGAAATGAACCCACATATTTCTATCAGCTGTGTGGGCCTGGATCTTCCTGACATAAGAACGGAGATGGAGTTTTGGGCATGACACCCCATCATACTTAGCAAAAACTAGAGCTTTGAACTTCTGCAGGATGACTACTCCCGACACCAATCCCAATTCTTCGAAATCTAGTCCAGGTATCTTATGAACTTCCATGGCACTCAGACAGTCTTCTAGCTGTTTGTATCTATCCTCAACAAGAGGATATTATTCATTGTTATAATCAGTATCATTGTCAGAGACTGCAGGACTAGGGTCCTTCTCTTCTTCCTAATTCTCCCCTTCCTTGGATGAAGAGGTCAGATCAGTTTGTCGCTTCAACCGCTCTCCAAACTTTCTGCCCATATTCAGAATACTGACAACCTTCTTCTTTTTCTCTTTCAGGATGAGGGCTTTCAGACCCTCCTGCCCTTTTGCCAGACTTATGAACATTTGTTGGAATTTGGCATTATATGCCTGAAGGTCCTTGATGCTTTGTTCGGAAGACATTTCTGCTGAAATAAACAACGAAGAAGATGAGAAACCTGTAATGGTACCAGTTTATGCAATGATATGGATGGAATGTGTATGCAATGATTTCAAGGATTTTTAAAGGCTCAGATTTGTTTAACCAAAAGAAACACACATTAATTGCATTAATAAGTTCAAATTGTTAAAAAGAATGCCGTTTAGGCTTACAATTAAACAAAACAAAACTTAAAGAAAGAAACAAGGTCTCCCAAGAGCGCATCCTCTTTGGCGCGATGTAGGCATTTATGTTCCTTTCTTCATGAAGTAGCCTAGTGAGTTGCAGGACCTTCTTCTCTCTAGCATAGAACTGAGCTTCAAATGTGTCCCACTCTTCTTTGATTTGAACCCAGGACTTATGTAACTCTTCATGATCGGTTGGCATGTCGGGATGATGACCAAGTGAAGTAGTGTCTCCTTCAGTAGCTGGCTCCACGGTTATTGGTAGGACAGCTGGGTAAGGCATCCTAAGGCTTTGGGCGTGAGCTCGTACCCACGGGAGATAAGGCTCAAGAGGAATGGAATTCTTGTGTCCTAGTGTCTTGCTATCGATTTTATGCACCATGCCCCAAGCCTTTATGAACCTTTTGCGGTATTCCTGAGCATCATTCTCATAGTTGAAGGTAATTCCTTGGATGAGCGTGTCATGTGGACCATCTCTTCTCGCATAACCAAACTGACGTAAGGCCAAATAAGGGTTTTAAGTGATTCCTCCCATAATTCCTAAGAGAGGGACATTATGGAATTCACCACAAAGATCAATGATGGTAATATCTTCCGAGAACCGCAAACACCAATGAATGTCTGAATGCTTGAGGGACGTCAGCCTACGAGACCATTTCAAACCATGTTTATTCTTCAAAATAGCCCTGAGTAGGTGCAAAATAAACCACCTAGCCAATAGAGGAGTGAAACACATTAGGGTTCCCCTTCTCTTTAGAGTGCAAGCATGCAGAGAGTGCAGAATATCCCAGAGTAATGTAAGTACTGGATTATGAGACAGCAAAACCTTGATAGTGCTCACATCTACGAGTTGATCAGCATTAGGGAAAAGTACCGTATCCTATACGAGAAGTGCTAGCACCTATTTGAAAGCTTGTAAATCTAAGGTATCCCAAAAATGATAAGCCTTCTCAAATAGAAACTTAACCGAAATTCCTTGGACACTCCCTCTAGTCTCCCAAATTGCCACTATGTCAGACCATTGTAAAGACAGAGCTCTAGCAATTTCTTCAGGCTTTGGATGTTCTTCCATACCATAGAAAGGCAATTGGTCAAGAATAGGTACTCACAATAACTGAGAAAATTCCTCCATAGTAGGTACTAACTGATAATCCGGGAAGGTGAAACAATGGTGCACTGGATCGAAGAACTGAAACAACACTTTTAAAAACTCTTCATCAGGTTTTGCAGTGACCAAATTGAGAAACTAACCATGATTTCTAGTGAAATGAGAACCTTCGAGAACCCTTAATTCCAGATCCTTTAGTTGGAGAGACATTTTCACAAGGTTGATCTGTATAGTGTTCCTTCGGGCAGTTGCCATGTCCTACAAAACAGAGCAAAAATGAGCCCTAGGGAATCCTTGAAATGGTTAGCCATGATATGATATTCTTATGATGTCATGATTAGGTTATAAAATCACAGGTATAGCAAACAACAAACAAGTCACACCAAGTCCTTAGGTTTAAGGCTTGCATGAGTTTTAAGGTCATACCCTCTTGAAGTTGGATTGGTTCAACCTATCCTATAAATAATAACTGGGTTCTAAAAGGGATCTCAATATCACTGATCTTTCTGCTAGCTTCGCTCAATAGGTGATTGACTCGCAACCAAACAAAGCTCAAGAGTCAGACCTCAATGAGTGTAGCATCGAGTATCTGTCGACCTTGGGAATACACCAAAGTCGGCCACCTCGCTACGTCCTATTGGCCAAGTTGTGCAATTAAAGGTTCTAAGGTCAGTTGATGCTTCACGACACCATGCGGTGGCCCCGTACTCTCCCTAATTGACTCAAGGGTTACCGGTACCAACCAAAGTGCCACATCAACATAGCTACTGCTTCAACCATGCCAGTATATCCCAACATAGTTCCCTCACAATTTATTTCTACTTACCTAAAAGGTGTTCCCCAGATCCAAGTGTAGGATCTATAGTAACCCCAAACAAACCCTCGAAAGTAAAGCAATCAAGACAATCATGAGAAGCAATTTAATGACCTAGATCCTAAGGTATATCCCACTTCATATAATTCCCCAGCAGAGTCGCCAATTCTGTGATATGCTGGCAGAACCGACTATTAATATTGGTTTGCGTTTTGCGTTTTTGTTTGCAAAATGTCGCGGTAAGTAAGAGTCGCCACTGACTTTTATTTCATCCAATCATAGAAAAGGAAAAAGAACAGAAAAAACCTTTTTTCGAGATATTCTGAGTACGGGGGGTAGATTATAGAAAGGGAAGGTGTTAAAACCCTTTCTATCCATGGTTTTCAATGAGCTCTTATGTACTTTCTCATTTTTCAAATTGCTTGTGTGTGTTTGTTTTGAAAATGTTTTGCTTCGTGATAACCCTTGTATCAGTTCTCAAGGGTGTGACGAAGCTTGTTTTGAAAATTTGTTTTGAAAGGTGTTTGTGTGAAAAGTTTTTACTGAGCAAGTACTTAAGATTCTACCTACTCGAAAAAAGATTATTCGTTCTCGTTTCCTTTAGACAGTGCTATCCTACTGTTATGGAGTAGGTAGCACCGCCGTTGGAGTTGTAAGGGACATTCGAAAGGGACAAATACAATCACTAAAGAAATAGTTAGAAAACCTTAGTAGCAACCCTAGAGTCTTAAGATCTTTTCGAGGCAACATTTCCGAGGCAACATTTCCGAGGCAACATTCGAATGGTACATTTGATCTTTTTGACAGGAGGACGACCACTAAAATTTCCTATGCTTAATGACTGTTTACCGAAGGCAACCAGAGTGAGGCAAACTCTAGGAGTGAACATGTGCATGTGAACTTTTTTCAGTTATTTAGTCTTTGCTCATTAGGTGATCTACCAATTTAAATTTCAAGCATTCTTTTCATACAATCCTATTAGCCATGCATCTAGACAGTTAAACATCGCGGGAATTTAAAATGCGAAAAATAAAACCTAGCTATTACAAGGCTTTAGGGAGGGGGATTAATTACATAACCAAAAGTGGGGGAAAAGCGATAAATAAAAACCCTAGTTTTAACTATTACAAACCAATAAGCAGTTACATAATTATGGACAAATAATTAACAAGCGCGCGACAAATTACAAATCCTAATTGAGAGACGATTGAAATAACCTAAAACCCTAATTGAGAGAAAAGTGTTTTTGTGGATTTTTATTTGAGAAAACATTTAAATTACAAATCAATTAAACCTAATTTCTAATTGTTTTTAAATTATAAAAGAAATTAAGTTAACCTAATTTTCTAATTAAATTAATTAATTAAAGAAATAGATATTTATGAGAAAAATGATTTTTGATGTATTTTTAAAGAAAATTAATTAAATTATGTACAACTAAAATCCTAATTCTAATTATTTTTAATTATAAAAAGATTAAATTTCCCTAAGTTAATTAAACTAACTAATTTTAAAAAATAAAAATATTATTAAAAAAAGAATTTTGTGATTTGTGATTTGTTAATAAAAAATAATTGTGTTAGTTAAAAGAAAAAGAAAATAATTAAAGAAAATAAACAATGAAATTAAAGAGAAAAAAAGAATAGAAAAATAATAAAATGGGCCTGTTGTTGAATTGCTGAAGGGGGTGTGAAGCTGAAATTCCAAGCCCAATAATGCTAAGCCCAGTCAACCACGCCGGATCCTGTGGAGCTGGCCTTCATGAGGTCCATCATGAGGATGCAATCTAGAGACATTGGATCTAGGCAGCGTGCCATCCAATGGTGATGAGGCGTAGGTCCATGGTATACTTGTTTGATGAGAAACACCAGATCTGCCTGAAATAAATAGGAAAATAACAAAATGCACATGCCTGGGATTGAACCCAGGACGTGTGCATCAAAGGCGCGCCTCTCAACCATCTTTGCTGCTTGTTCTTTTGTTAACATAGATAAATGAAATATAATATAATACAAAAGCACATGATGCCCAGAAAAACGCGCGTGAAATCAAATAGACCAGTGGGATGGTGACAAGTCATTGTCTTCTTCCCTGTCTATCGTCTTAGGTTATTGACCTATACCTACAGACGTTTGCTGTAACTACAGCCCTGCAAAACTCAAAAGTTCATATCACGCATGATAAATCAATTCCATCTATACCAATCAACTCGTCTTGGCCTCACGAGCATCATGGTATCATTTTCTTGGCCTAATTTTTTCTGTATCAAGAAACCCAAAAAGCTTCTCACGAACCCTAACAATGGCAAGTGTGGATCCATGCACTATTAATACAATTAAAGGATATAGAAAGTTTGCAAACACAATTGTGAACAAGAATATATGAATAGAATGGATTTATAATGCGTAAATCATTGTAAACGATTTTGAGAATTTTGGGTAAATCGTGATGTGTCTAGGCGATGGTTCTTGATGTTTTGAAGGCTGCAAATGATGTTGTTGGCTTCAGGAGATGGCCAGGAAGTGATTAGGTTCTTTGAATGGTCTGGAATCGTCCTCTAGGGCAGAAATCAAATGCACACTTTTTACCCAATTTTTGAGTTTTTTTTCTTGCTCCCCACTACTGCAAAACCTCTCCTCTTGATCTGCAATTTTATGCACTTATAGTAGACTGAATTAGGTCAAT
Organism: Vicia faba; assembly: GCA_948472305.1. NCBI lineage: Eukaryota > Viridiplantae > Streptophyta > Magnoliopsida > Fabales > Fabaceae > Vicia > Vicia faba. The sequence continues at coordinate 1,422,998,571 of OX451741.1, read as the reverse complement.
AAAATTGGCATGAATCTTGAGAAATAATGGAAATTGGATTTGATTTGCTCTTGTATGATATATTTCTAAAACAAGCTTCCATCCAATCTTTTTCAATCCAAATCCACTTTGCACGAATTGGCTGGCATGTTAGCTGCACATGGACTCAAAATGTGCATAAAAAATCAAGGATTTTATTTTATTTCATTATTTTACTATTTTATATTGATTTGTTTTGATTTAAATGAAATAAAATCAAAATAAATAATAAAAATAATAGAATAACAGGTGGAAAAGCTCAGGGGTCGTGGGTCCTATTAGAAACATGTTTCAAACAAGAAAAAATGGGCCCCTTTGGAAAAAATGCAAATTCGATCAATGTTGACTTTTGACAATTTTCCAAAAATTGCCAACTTTGACAATGCATATCTCTCTCAATTTTGACCCTAGGAGGGTGTTCTGGTACTTTTTAGAAAGCTTAGGATGTCCCCTAACCAACCCTTTTGCTTTCATTTCAATTGGGTCTTCCATGTTCATGAAGGAGCTTTGACCCAAAAGGCGTTTTTGTTGACTTTTCAAAAGGACCTATAATGTAGAAATTCATATCTTTTGATGAGTGAATATTTTGAAATTGTGGGCTGAATATGAATTGTAGGGAATTGCAACCTCTACAAAATGAGCCTTGGATGGAAAATTTCTGATAAAGTATGAAGAAGTTATGCTTGGTCAAAGTTTGGTTGACTTTTCCTAAGAAACCCTAACTTAGCAACTTTTGGGTTTTGATGAATTTTGAGCATTCCTTGGGGAATCATGATCAACCCTTGATCAAATGATGAAAGTCATTTCAAAATGTTGATGTTGACCAAAAATCTTGAAGTTTGACTGTATGTGGGTCACAGTTGACTTTTGACCTAGTACAGTCGATTCTTAAGCCTTTGAGCAGTTGACTGAGCAAACTTCTTGTGCAAGGCATGAAGCTTGACATGTAGGGTCTTGAGATAATATTAATAGCATGGAGAGCATATGAGTCCTTTGTGGTTCACCCATATTGATGAAAATAGAAACCCTAATTTGAGGTATACTGCCTTAGGAGAGAGTTTGTCTGGTCAACTCTTGGGCAATCTTGAGCAAATTGAGGATCTCAATGGACATGTATTGAGTAAAATGAGAGTGAAATTTATGGGTACAAAACCAAGGATAGTAACCAAGTAGTCTAAGTAACATTAAAGATTTGTATTGTTCAAGTTTATTATTAGGTATCTTCAAAAAGAAATGAAAAGCTCAAGTGAGCAAGAATAAAAATGACAACAATATAAATGCTCAAATGAGCAAAGATGAAAATAGCATGAAATGTAAATGCTAAAATAAATGTGCCTAAATTAAAGAGCATAAGGTAAAAGCACAAAATAAAGTCAATTGTTAGGAATTAAAGGTTAGTTGAATGACCATCTCGAAACTTGAATTTGAAACTCATTAGAAGATTGATAAAATCAAAGCCTCTCAACAACAAGTTTCATTTTCTTTTTGTCAAGTATATCATCCATTTAAAATTCTCAAGGCAACAATAAATGATCAATGATGTTTAAGTGATTCACTTTGACCAAAGCTTATGAAGATTCATTAGAGGATTGATAAGACCAAAGCCTCATAACAATGAATCTCAAAGTTATTAGATCAAAGATTCAAATTAACATACTTGGGTTTACAAACATAGGTTTGGGCCATAAATGATCATTTCTTGAATCGGGACAAAATTTAGCGCTATGTTAAGCAATCCTAAGTGGACTTATATAGAAGTCACACCTATTTTGAGGTCGGTGAACAGCAATCTATGTACTATTTGTTTTGAGAAATGATATGTAAATTATTATCCAATAACATTTAGTAGAGTAAAAAAGGGATAAGATAAAGAGGGATGGGGTAAGAATTAAACCACACTTGAACCAAAAATGTAATCGAGCTATTATTAAAAGCATTCATCCATTTTTTGTGGAGTCAAACTCAACACCATGGGTCCAATGATGTTAATAAAGTTCATGATCAAAATCTCATAGTCCAAGATCAGCCAAAATATATACAAGATAAAATATATTAAAAAAATAAAGAAAAATATTTTAAAAAATGGAAATAAAAGTAGAAAATAGAAACTATGTTCAAAACATCTAATAAAAATCAAATAAGACCATAGAAAAATCAGAAATGAGCTAAAATATTTATATAAAATTTTTGGTGATTTTTTAAAGTCAGAAACTATTTTTAAAATTAAAATAAATAGGCAAAATAAACCAAAAATTGTGAAAAATAGTAAAGTAAGAAATAAAAATAAACTGAGGTCACCAATATTTGTCAATAGGTCATTGGATCCTTCCATATTTTTTTCTTCAGAATTTAAAAATTAAGAAAAGTATTTTTAAACATTTAAAACAATTCAAATAAAGTGAAAAATTATAAAAAATGTCAAAACATAAAATAAAATTGTTAAAAAAATAACAATCAGAAAGAGAAAAATCAAAAGTATTTTTCTTAATTTTTTTCCATATTTTTTGAACTTAAAATGGATTTTTTATGAATTTTTGAAGTTTAAAACAAATAAAATATAAAAATCAGAAAATAAAATAAAGTCAAAAAAATGTGGACCAATGGATGAGAGTGAAAACGCGTTAGTAAGCTAATCCAATGGATCAGACGCGCTGTGCATATCTTGGTCTTTAATGAATAAAACACATAATCATTAATTAAATCAGATTTGAAAAAAAGCATGGCACGCTATCATTGGTTGAGAGATGACACGTTGGTCATCTTCAACCTCCAGCCACGATATTTATAGGTCCCTGAAACGGTAAATTTAGAGCTCGAGACTGGTACCATTCGCTTCGTCTCTTCAAGACGATTCCAATGGTACCCTCGTGAAAAATTTAGATAAGGTGTAGCTCAGTCGTTTTAGAAGGGAGGATTTGAAAAGGGATTTGAAATTTCATGGTCAAAACACACTTCCAGTTGAAAACAAATGTTGCGACTAAAATCAAGATGATGAGAGCTTCATAACAGTATTAAAGTTTGAGAGAATTGGTGAAAGAATCTACCTATTGGAGTTCAAATGCAAGCTCTGAAAAATTGACTTGGCTAGCACGATTTAGGAAGTATTAGAGCTTGGTTATTCTTCTGTTATCTCCAATGAGGTTCAAGGATGGTGAATTGACAAAGAAAATGGATTGAGAAAAGTTGTAAAAGAAAATTCGAAGTTGTAGAAAATTGGGTTCAAGAAGAAGTTTGGCAGGGTGATTATGGCTCTCTAAGCTTGAGAAAATGTATTGGGTATGATCCTCTATTTATAGGGAAGCGGATTGAATACTCAAGCGTGTGAAATGATAAGATTTGGAGGGAATTCGTGTGAACCTGATACACGAGTAAGGTGTGACCTACTTAACATAAAAACTCATCCAATCCTTGCGTTTCAAGGTTCTAATCCACTTTGGCAAGTTTATTAAACATGTTTAGACCAAAAACGCGTGCTGATTTAATGTTTAGAAGCCACAACATGAATTTTAAATTCTGACTTGAATTGAAACTTCAGTTTCAAGGTAACATTTTTGAATCAATGGCATTCTCAGCTCAAGAAGTCTTAGGACATGATTATTGAGTATTTAGAAAGATGAGATCACAGGCTTTATAATGTGCAAAGAATGGAATCAAATGGATGCTTGAGCTGAAAATTGTGATGAGTCAAAGTTGAGAAAAAGAGGTTGACTTTTGTACTTAGAAAAATTCTAAGTTTTTCTTCAAAAAATGACTTATAATATCTTGCATCCAAACATGGCCTTCCATTTGAAATTTTCTCTTGACCAAAAAATATGGCATGAAGTAGATTTCTTGAGTGGCATTTTGATACTTGAACCATTTAAAATCTCCAAAAAATGAGAAAGTTATGACTTGTTGAAGTTGGCAAAAATTCATAAAATGACCTATAATCTTTTGCATCCTTAGGGCATCTTCCATCCATTTTCAAACTTTGTACATAAAAGAATATTTGAAGTTCACATCTTCAAGATCATTATGGAAGAAGAATGGGCTCGAGGAGATATAAATTGACCAATTTATGATCTTTTGAAGTCACCTAAGGGAATTTGATGGCTTATCTAGAGGACTAGTAATCTTTCTTCATCATTAGGTATCTTCTACACAAAAGTTTCTTGAAACTTTTAAAGTGATTTGTTGATAACCCTTTGAGGAGAAGCATGTTTTTGGGATCACTCAAAAATACAAAAAGATGAGCAGGATATAGCCCTTAGAAATTCAAAACCCTAGCCCCTAGAGCAACAAAATACCTTGGAAACCCTTTTTCAATTTTGACAATCCTCCTTGCATAAATACTTTTGTCATGTAAATAGAAGTTGTTGAGGATTATAATGAGGAACCATAGCAACCATAACAACTTCCAAATATTGAGAATTGAGGGAAATAGGAACTTGTGACCAAGAAATCAAAAACTTGTCCAATTAGGTCAAACTTCTTCAATCAACTCTTGTATCTTTGAAATATCCTTGACAACTTGAGGCATGATGATTCATAATAGACTTTGTCATGATAATACCTCAGAGCATCTTCAATGATGAAGCTTGAATCTCAATGAAGCTTTGTTGAAGAAGGCATATCAATAGACTCATGAACATGTAGATCAAATTAGTGGAATGCATTGTGCTTTCACCTATAACATCATCAATTAGGGAAAAATTTTATTAAATTTATTAGTTAAAAGGTTAATCAATACAAAACATAGACGATCACAAAATTACAAGTCAAGGTGCTTAGTGATTCACCATGAGCAAAGCTAAAGATAAGGAGAAGAGCCAAACCCTAGTGTGTGATCTTGTTGTATTGTGATGGTATGAGATGATAGAGGAATCTTAGGGGCAAAAATTGGAGCACAACAACATGCTATCATTTTCTATTATTTAGTAATAAAATTTGTCCAAATCTGACAAGAAATGATCAAGTTAGAAAAAAAAGATTGAAAATAGCTTTAAAAAGCACGTTTGGGTGAAGAAAAGCACTTATTTGGAAAGTTGGTGAAAAAAGGAAAACAAATGTGTTGTTTTACCTCTGGATTTTACGTGCCAGCGTCGAGCTCGTGATTGGACAATGCGCTATGCACTTGAAGCCAGCGTGCCTGCTTTGCTGCTTTTTGATGTCACGTTTTTTCTGATTGCTTTATAAGAAAAAGGAAGGGAAAAAGAGGGGATCGATTATGGATAGATAAAAGTGATGTATTGGAGCTTTTATATACCATTGAAGCCATTGGAGATCTTATTCTTCTGTGATTTTTCATGTTCTTTGAGTCTACACTTATGGTATTGATTAATTTCAACATGAGTAGCTTGATTCCTCTTAGGTTAGGT